>CAUYON010016454.1:0-18003 GCA_963573935.1 Arctocebus calabarensis | reverse complement strand
ATAAATTGTGGTACATGTATACCATGGAATACTATGCAGCCTTAAAGAAAGATGGAGACTTTACCTCTTTTGTGTTTACATGGATGGAGCTGGAACATATTCTTCTTAGCAAAATATCTCAAGAATGGAAGAAAAAGTATCCAATGTACTAAAATGAATCTAATTTATAGCTTTCATATGAAGGCTAAAACCCAATTATAGCACAAGAATACAGGGAAAAGGGAAAGGGAGGGGAGGGGCGGGGGGAGGTTAGGTGGAGGGAGGGCAATTAGTGGGATCACACCTGCGTTGCATCTTAGCAGGGTACTGGTGAAACTTATTAAATGTAGAGTATCAATGTCTTTATATAGTGATCAAGAAAATGCCATGAAGGCTATCTGTAACAGTATGATCAAAATATTTCTGATTGTATATGAAGCACATTGTGCCCTGTGATTGCACCAATGTACACAATTATGATTTAATAAAATTATTTTTAAAAAATGGACAGATAGTGAAGCAGTTAGACAGAATAGACATATGTGCTTCAACTTCTTTGAAATACAGTATAAGGAAGTTGTTTAAATGTAATTTTTTCCCTAGAAATTTTGAGAAAAAATTATGAGGAAATGAGAGGATAAAATAATAAAATATTGAGTTACAGAGCAATTAGGAAACTTTTTACTCAAACAAAGATTATTTTTTTCAGTGTTATTCTTTCGCTTCTTACTTCAAAAGTAGTTGGTTAGAAGTTTTTGTATTTCCCTTATGATATTATAAAAAAATGGTAGAATAGTCTTCAGACAATAATTTCCTTATGTTTATACATATTTATCAGAAGATTGAAATAAATCTAATAAAACAAACAAAAATTCTGAATGGAAATTTAACAACAAGAAGATTTTAAGCTTTGTCTTGGACCATTAATAAATTAAAATGTGCAGTTCCACTGAATCTAAGGTGCAAACAAAAATTCTATGTTCATCAGATGTTATTATTCAACACCTACCATATTAATGTATACTTTAAATATTAATGACAGCACCCATGAGAGACTTGAGAGATAGGACCCAGTTGTTAATTAGGTTGCCTCAAGTTCTCCTTTGGTCCCTACTCAATAATTCTTAAAAACAAATGCTTCTGTCTCAATATTAAATATGTTACTTTATAATTTAAAATATAGTTTATATAAGCTCACATGCATATATAGTTGAATGAGAGAGCCTTTCTCAATGGAGATGAAAGAAAAGTCATTCTATTACCCTTGTTCATTATTTCTACAATTCCCTGCAGGATGGAACTCAGGATAAAAACCATAGAAACAACAGCTTAAAATCTTTAAGCCATTTTAAGATGTGATAAAAGGTTTTTTAAAAATTGGATTAAAGCCATAGATAGATCATAATTAATAAATATCCAAAGTTTCATTGCTAAAATGAGACTCCTTTTTATTCCTTAACCAATACATTAATAAAATGTGATTATTGCAACAGAAAGTTGGCATACTCTAGTTAGGGCATGTATAATTAAAATCTATAAAAATAACTTGTTTAACACAGTTGCCAAAGCAGTGCTATTGAAAACAGCTTCTTTAATACTTACTTTCCTGATAAAATTACCTTCTCTTTATGTATTAATATGCTCTGTATTTCATTTTGGCAAACACTGGAACAATGGCATAGTTATAAGCCACTTCTTTCAACTGAACACAATCATTTCAATAGAATTTCAATGGACCAGGAACTCTGGGACTCTCCGTAAAGTTCAATATGGACGAATACCCGATGCACGT
Organism: Arctocebus calabarensis; assembly: GCA_963573935.1. Lineage (NCBI taxonomy): Eukaryota > Metazoa > Chordata > Mammalia > Primates > Lorisidae > Arctocebus > Arctocebus calabarensis. The sequence continues at coordinate 16,232 of CAUYON010016454.1, read as the reverse complement.
GCTGCCATGAAGTTTACGCCATTCTTCTTACAGAAGTCAGGAGGTTTTTATGTTAGTTTTTTTGAGGACAACCTTCCAGCACTTTGAAATTTTCATTTTGAGAATACCACGGAAATAAGTTCATTCCATGTACATTTTTCTCTTGGAATTGTTGTCATAAGAAAGAAAATACAATATAACACAATGGCTTTAAAAAAAAAATGTAGGAAAGGAGCCATAAAAGAATGGAGTGAACTATACTTTTGATTCCACAGTTTTCTATTCTTACGGAGAAACTTGAACAAACCTAAACATAAAAAAGAACTCCAGAATAAAATGAAAAGCTGCATAGGGATAATTTATTCATGAGTCTACATGCGAAGTACATCAAAAAAAGGTTGCGACTTCCTTCGAAAGAGGTCAGTTATATCTGGACTCTCATTACAAGTCCAATCTGTTCCATAAATCAGGTGTGGCACCAGGTAGAGTCATTTCTACCAAGTAATCAGGATAAAATTACTGAAGCTCTTTTTTTCATTTGGCCTCCCCTGTTATACCTCTGAGGCCCCACTGCTCACTGATCCATGCCTTAACATCATCTTATACTCCTGGTGACAAGAAAGCCTGGGCTCCTGGTCAGCCCAGGGAACGTGGCCTCAATCTCATGCCAGCGACCTCTCATTCCCACAGCCATGTGTTTAAAACGCTGCTTCTTAAAAGCTGAAACACATCCTAATGGTAAGTTGGTCTTTCTTGGAAGGAGTTTAAGGTGTGTATTAAAAACACTTATACAGTATAAAAAAAAAAACCCACGTGCATGAAAGATTTTCTCAGGCTTATTCTAGGGTATTTGTCCTGCTCACTTATTTAAGCCTTTTTATTAAAAGATTTTTAAGAAAGGTGTCTGTCGCTTGGGATCATGTTCTAAGTTCATTATAACAAAATAAATGGAATGTGAAAACTTCAAACTGATTATGCAAATGTTATATTTACATGCTTTAAAGGCAGAAATTCTTAATACATTATGTTAGGAGGCACTATAGTGGTCATGTTAGAGTAGCCTGTTCAGGTGCAAATTTTATGACTCTCTGTGCTTGTTTGCTATTGTATAAACAGAGGTGATGCTACCTTACCGGGCTTTGTGAGCGTGTAGACTTAGAACAGTGCCCTACACACAGGATGTATCACATCAACGTTTCTTGGACATCATAGTAGAAATAGAAGTTAAAATTTATTTCTTTCATAGCCTACTTTTACAAGAAAGATATATATGATAAAAACTGAAACAAAAACTAAGTAATTTGCAGGATTTGTCATTTCTGTGCCAATTCATCTCCTTCTCCTGAATTATTCTCTTTGTCCACCGTTTTTTGCTTCACATATGTGACACATATTATATCTAATATTTGCATTTAAAGCCCCCTAAGGTATTCCAGTTCTCAAGATAGCCTGAGTAAAAACAAAGACATGAAATTGTTTCATTTCATTCTACTGCATTACTGCGTTTTAAAGACCAACAATCCACGCTGGTAGATGTGTTTCCCCCAATGAACCATAATATTCATTTAATTAATTTTCACTGTAGCAGTATTTGAGATAAGGGTGTGTGCGTGTGGGATAGGGCGGGGACTTGTGAGATGTTATAGAAATCATTAAAAAGTGGTTAGGTGAAGTGCCTGAGAAACAACGCAGGAAATAAAAACTCATTTTCATATTTAGGAAATAGATCTGCTGTTTCCCAGTTCATAACAGCACATCTGTGGTATCTAAGTATCCAGGGATGTGTGTTAGACCTATCTTTTCCTCCTTCCTTCCTTCCTTTTCTCTCTCCCTCTCTTTCTCCCCTTCCCTCTCTCTCCATCCCTTTCTCCCTCCTTCTCTCTCTCCCTCCTTCCCTCTCTCTCTCCTTCCCTCACTCTCTCCATCCCTCTCTCCCTCCTTCCCTCTCTCCATCCCTCTCTCCCTCCTCTCTCTCCCTCCTTCTTTCTTTCCCTCCTTCCCTCTCTCTCGCCTTCTCTCCCTTCCTTTTTCCCTCCTTCCCTCCTCACCTCCTTTCCTTCCATTAAATCTATACATTTTCTAAGAAGAAACTAAATTTAAAGCATTTAATGGGCACAAATTTAACAGTAATTATCTTTCTGGAATTATTGCACAAATTTTTAAGGTCTGGGTTTTTTAAAAAGTTCCAGCAATTGGAATAAAGTAAGGGCCCCACTTAATTTGAAATAAGAAGCAATGTTGACTGGGGTGACTGAGGTTGGATCTGCTTATGTTGATATGACCATACAACCAAAGAGCATTGTTGAATACAGATGAAAGCCAGCTGTTATATTTGAGTAAAAACTTTCCAGTTACTAATAACAAATGGGGAAAACATATTTTTAACTTTTATTCCCCCCTACCTCTTTCTCTCTCTCTCTTTCCTAAAACAAAAAGCAATTCTGATTATTTTTAAGGAAAAAAAATCCAACAAAGAAAAAAGTATTAGTCTAGGCAAGCATGTATTTTTCATTTGTTATGCTGGATGCTGAAATTCATAGCTGTGAACACCCTTGCCTCTTTAGTTATCATGCTGACTATAAAGAACGCGATAGACACTGCACTAAATTGGATGTGCGTCTCAGTCGTACAAAAGAATAAACAGAAGCATAAAATACACAGTACTTGTTGAAGGTTATTCATGCCTCAGAGTATAAATAACTTTTTGAGATTCATTTTCAAGACACTATTTTCCTAGTGAACATTTTATGGTTTGGGACAAATTTTTTTTTGGTTTTTATTTTTTAGTTATTCTGCATTCTGTTGCAACTTTCCAGGTGGGTAATGAATAATGAGTGCATTTCACAGAACGTAAAGGGAAGAAACAATCAAAACTCAAAATTAAAAGAGAAGATAATAAAAAGTTAACAGATGACACATGTCTTAAAAATGATAGATGTACACAGAATTATTTACGGAGAATTCAAAACTGTAACAAAGAGGAAGACATGCAGACCTATTCTTTGTAATAAGGGCATCCCTAATAAAAGCTACAAGAATATCTACAGACAGACCAGAAGGAGTTGTTTTTCTTAGGAAATGCTATTAGTTAATTTGTGTAAGTGTACATGACTGATTTGTCCAAATCTAATAATAAGATTTGCTGTCATATGCTAAATACACCATAGAATTATTTTCAACATTGGGAATCATTTCATTTTTTTCCTACCTTATTCTTTAAGGATATTTATACAAGCACAAGATATTCACACAAAGCAACGAAGGGCCGACACATTCACACATGTAAATCCCCATGAGTCATGGCACGAAGCCTGGATTACATGTGAGGGAGGGTTAAACAAACTCAACCCTTGAACCATCTCCCCCAACCAATGATGAAGACCACATTTCTGCCCTGTGAGAGTGAAGGAATCTTACTTTCCTCTCAGAACCCCATTGGGTAAAGACAAATATATTCGGAGTATTTATTATTTGAAAAGAACGAATCAATAAGCATTTAGTGGTGAGTAGCAAATGTGGCAGAGTGAGGAACAGGAAGGCCACCATTTTTTAGAACCAAGTAAAAAACAGTCAAGCCTTCAAAGGATACCAAGGAGGAAGACTTTATTTAAAAGAAACTTTGCACTAACGCATATGCAAAAGAGAAGAACTTTCTGCTAAGAATCACACAGCAGAGGTCTCTGGAGCACATAATGGCCATACAGGAGGACTGTCACACACACACACAAAAACTAGCATTAACCCTGGCTGAATCCTCTCTGGACAACCCTCATAGACATGGGGAAACCCACAGTGGAGGTAGGCTAGCTGTAGGAGAATCTGAACATCAGAAAGCAAAGACAGAACAGAAGCTGTTATTTTCTGAGTCCATTTTGCTATATAATCTTACCAATTCCTTAGGTTAAACTTTAAAAAGGGTTTCCCATCGTCTCCCAACCTTGTCAGTGCTTTGCTGTGGGAAACCACGCCATGCATTGTAGGGCACGCAGCACTTATGTCTGGTCTCCACACACCAGAGGCCACTCTCACCTGGACCCTGGTCATGACAAACAAAATGTCTCCAGATATTGGCAGATGTTCTCTGGCAAGCGACAACACTCCAGTGGGCCACCACTGGAAGAAACTATGTTCATATCAAAATTATACACATCAGATTTCATATATTTAGCTATTTAAAATTAAGTTGATTGAGAAATTCTTTAATACAATTTTTCGCCTATGGCCATACCACCCTGAACATGCCCGATCTCCTCTGAATACTATTTTTTAGACAGGTAATTGGCACTGATTACATTTTCTTTCTTTCTAGACAGAGTCTCACTATGTCACCCTTGGCAGCATGCCGGGGCATCACAGATCACAGCAACCTCAACCCCCTGGGCCCAGGTGTTTCTCCTGCCTCAGCCTCCTAAGCAGCTGCGACTACAGGTGTCTACCACAATGCCCGGATATTTTTGTCGTTGTTGTTGCAGTTGTCATTGTTGTTTAGCTGGCCTGGGCTGCGTTCGAACCCACCGGCCTGAGTGCCGTAACCACTGAACTACGGGCACCACCAGGCACAGATTACATTTTCACTGAAAGGAGCTAAAATCATTTTCATTGAAAGGAGGTAAGATCAGAAAGTCATTGTAACTTTTTATCATAGCTCAATGTACTCTACAATTTTTTCATTTGAATTTTTTAAAGTTATTTAAACAATTTTTTTTAATTTCATGTAAAAAAAGGTCATTTCTGGAATGTCCTAATGTTGAATTATATTATTTTAGATTTTTTAAGTAAGATGAGAAGTTTATAATCATTTGTTTGGAGCCTAACACATCCCAAGTGTGTGTGTGTATGTGTGTGTTTATCCATATATAAAAGTTTGTACCTGATGGTATGTATCTCTTTTTTCCCCCAAAATTATTCCCATGCACATATCTCTTTTTTTCCAAAAAATTGTTTTGCTGTCTCTGTAAAGTCAAAAATTAATAAGACTTGATTGCCTTGATCTAAGGTGGTTTGTTTCAGTTATGATTCTTGTTCTTACAGTAGGAAAACTCAGATAAGCTGCACTTTCTCTCTAGCAAGTTTGTGTGAGACAGTGTATCTGTCTGTGTGTGTGTGAATTTGTACATGAAGTATCACAAAGCAAAACAGAGAATCAGAAAAGAACTGATAAAGCTGAGGCAATTTGTTCAAGTCAGAAATTAATCAGTGGGCAATTCAAGAAAATATTTACTTTTACCTAAATTGTCTAAATCCAACTGTATAAACAAGGCCACAGAATATCTTGTTTGAATATCAACATAATTATGTCTATATTTTTTCTTTCCTTGTGGATTACTACAACTGTTGCATTTAACATAACTCATGGGGCTGGGCGGGGTGACACTCTGGCAAGTGGAGGCAGGTGGATTGCCTGAGCTCACAGGTTCGAGACCAGCCTTAGGCAGAACAAGACCTCACTTCTAAAAATAGCTGGTTGTGATGGACGCCTGTAGTCCCAGCACTTGGGAGACTGAGGCAAAAGAATTACTTGAGCCCATGAGTTTGAGGTTGCTGTGAGCTATGACGCTATAGCACTCTACCAAGTGTGACAAAATGAGACTCTGTCTCAAAAAATAAATAAATAAATAAATAAAATAACCTAACTCATAGATTTTTAAAGATCTGTATCACTTTCCCAGGGTATTTTGAAGAAAGACTATAATTTTTCAGCTACAATAAATATCTCTGAGTCATAATAATTTTAGGAAAAGGAAAAATTTTAAAGGTGCTGGCATATCCAGATTTTTTCTAACATATGCAGTAATCTAATATATTCAAAGACACTCATATACATATATAAAATATTGGTATATACTATTATATTCATATTTATAATTTTGTAATGCAATACCTCCGTAATGTAGCCTAAAGAAAAGCATGCATTGATGTCAGTATTAGAGATGTCTTTAGAATTAGAGTTATTCTTGATCCTGTATAGAAAAGAAGAATCCATTAAAACAAATTATCTCATGCACTTAGCTATGATTGGTTAGATATAACGCATTTATATGCAGAAAATGCTTTTCATTTAACAATACCAGAGAAGCTACAATCCTCAAAGATCACCAAAACTGCAATGTGCTTTCAGCAAAAGTTAATTAATTCATTCATGATGTAGCAGTTATTTAAAAAAAATACTTTCTTCTGGTGAAGACATTTGGCTTGAAGCTGTTCATCTAGTAATAATGTCACTCATTTGAAATGTTTTTAAATGAAAAGATACATTTGTATTATTCTGATTAAGCTGGTCATTGTGTATCAATTGAACCTGAATCACAGATATTCTAATCTCAAAATGTGGTAAGTAGCATCAACATGACCTATCTTTAAACATTATTGAACATTCCCAAAGATAAAACGACACAGAATGTAGTTATTTCATTCTCATTACCAGCTACAGCTTTTCAAGTGAAATCGCTTTTTTAGTGTCCTCTTTTACTTTAATGTTAGAGGACCTTAGGGGTCAGTTTCTAGTATTTATATAAGGCAGGAATTCAAATAGCCAACTCAGAGAAAATCTGATTCCACTTTCTTTCGAAGACCCAATGCAAATTCCATCTCGATTCCTGAGAGACCTTGAGATTCACTTCACATTTCACTCGAAACTTAGTGTGTAGTGCAGCTCAAACATAGGAGAGCCAGACCTGTGAGTATCTGAACTGCTCCCTAAGATTAAATGAGCCACTTACGGGGGTCAGAAGGATATTGTCGTCTTCTCTGGCAAAACTAGACAGACAATCCCAGTGTCTTTTAAAACAGATTTGCAGCTATGAGAAGAGGGTCATTTGAACAGAAATAAACAGAAGTAACAATTTCGTTAAGGGAAAATGTTATCACAAACTATAAACAAAATCGAAGTAAAGAAAATATCTACTTTTAAGTTAATAAGCTAAGAGCTTAGATACTTTTTAAAATAGGTCAATACAGGTGCAACTATTGAATGAAGTTTTTTTAATTTACATACGATTTAGTGGTATCAAATAATTAACATAACTTTTTCTTTCTCTCATGGAAAATCTGTATGGGCCTAACAGATGCATATAATAGATAAGGCATTTAATAATGATAAGCAAGGAAAGGAAAAAAAATCCTCTTTCTTGGACAGGACAAAATTGTCTTCAATTACAGCAAGCTCATGAAGCTTTGAGACTTAGGATGGTTTTACATCATGATGATTTTTATGCATTATCATATAAAATGGTAAGTTTTAAAATCTCGACTATCATAGGGTGTAGTGAAAAATTAGCAAAGCTGAAATATGCATTTATGAACTAAAGGGACTTCCAGACTTTCTCATATTAAAATACTCCAGTGGGAATATTCTGAAAGTTGCAGGAAGAAATGGAAATCTCCGCTAAAAAATACAATGTGAGCCATAAAAAATTCTGAGAATAAGGAATATAAGTGCTGGGTTTTGACTGTCTTTAAAGGTATTCTAGGTCCCCAGTCTTGCATTAAATTATTGTTCATTACTTATATCTGCTCTGTGCCTACATAATATTAGCAAAAAAATTTATCAAAGTTAGGGTGATAATCCTAGGACTTAAAGAAATTTAAAAAATAAAATATATAAGTATATTACAAGAAAGCAAGGTGTGTGTGTGTGAGAGAGAGAGAGATAACGTTCCATGATATTAAAGCAATAAATTTCAATAGGCATCTGTTTGCCTAGTTATGAAAACCATTTGTGATTACTTTGTGAAGTAAATAAATATCTTTCATATAGCCTGACTCGCGGACTAAAAAGCAAAAATATTCCAAAACACTGCACTTTCTTCCAGACAGATAAAGCTATTAAAACATCTCAGTAAACTGAAAAATCTTATTGCTATTCTGAACCTTAATATTATTCACTAACTAGTCTTTTATGCATAACCAGCCTAATTTTCATTATTTTCACTAACTGGTATGTTGGTCGTGCCTTTGGACAAATAATTTACTATTTCTTCCTCAATGTGTAAGCCACTGTCTGCCAGGACACCCAGGTGTCTCTCCAGCACAATCCACCTTTACACAATCCAGTTAAAAACTCTTCTCTATTGAAGGCCTCCCACGATCAAATTGTCCCATTCTTGTTACTATTTTAAAACAATTAAAAATTTCAGAAATAATTTAGTAAATCTCCTCTTCTACATATTCTTGCCATTTAATCCAGTTTCTTTTTCAATGTCAGAATAATCTGCAGACATACCAGATGCCCTATGTACACAGTAGAGTCCAGAAAATCACATGACCACTCAAAGGCCCTGGGTTGATCAATTCTGCCTTGGAGTCATTTGAACAAAGACATATATGATAAGGATGGAGTACGCTGTTCTGTGCTTTAAAAGTCCTAAAACATAAACGCTGCACTGATGCTTCCGAACAAGTCTGTATTTTTGGTTATCCTTATGTAGCTTAAATTAGAGTTACTTCATGATTTGTATTATTTCAAGTCCTCCGAAAAGTGCGCAGACATTTGCATTTTTTTTTTTGAGACATAGTCTCATTCTGTTGCCCTGAGTAGAGTGCCCAGGCATCAGAGCTCACAGCAACCTCAAACCCTTGGGCTCCAGTGATTCTCTTGCCTCAGTCTCCCAAGTAGCAGGAATGACTGGCCCTGCTAGTTTTCTGTTTTAGTGGAGATGGGGTCTCGCTCTTGCTCAGGCTGGTCTCAAACTCCTGAGCTCAGGTGATCCAAACACCTTGATCCCCCAGAGTACTAGGATCATAGGCATAAACCACCACCCTCAGTGACATTTGCATTGTGAAATGCTCTAAATAAGTATTCTAACTCAGATAAAGTTGATCGAGGCATTGGTAATATCTGCATATGTATGGAAAGATTAAAAGGATGGTCCTACGAACATTACCTGACGAGAGATTTCAAGTTTTTTCATTTTATATAAACTGTTCAATTTTAAAACATTTGATCTTAAGTTATATATAGATAGCCAACCTTGAAACTTATAACATATGAGAAAAAAATACACTGAAAACAAACTTCTGATAGCTCTAAGTATAAACATAGAATGATACAGAGCTTTCAAAATCAGCTGAATCATTCGTCCTCTGGATGCCAATTTACTTCGGATATAGATCTCTAATTGCTAAATATTAATAATCACTTGTGGTTTCATCTATTATTTCTTCCAAATCAGAAAGTAATTTGGTCTAATAAACATCACTATCAGTACCCTTGTTAAACATAAGTAGTAACTAATAAATTGATAGTTTTGAAAAGAAGTATCTACATCTTAAATCATTCCAACAATTATAGGTAAGAGCCCAAGAAAGTCATTAATTTTTATGTCTAATAAAAAGGCATCAGTTGAACTTTCTCCCAGAACAGAGTAAGAACCTGCACGGATAACGTTTGGGCCCATCTGAGAATCATCCTCAACTCTTTTTTCCCTCCACCTCATGTCCCCTTGGTCACTAAGTCCTGTTGTTTGTAGGTCATAGATACCTCTCTACCCTCTCCGCACCTCTGCATCCCACCTCCACTGTCCAGACCCTTATAATCTGTCTGGGCTGGACTCCTGTGGAGCCTCTGAAACAGATTCCGGACCATAGACTCAATCTCTCCTCCACTTTCTTCATCACTACCTAAGATTATTTTTTAAATGTGTCTCCTTTATTCAACTCCCTGGGTTAAACAATTTACATGGCTTTCATAAATTGTAAGAAAAAGTTCAAACTCCCTAACAAGATAAACACAACTCTCCTCTCTCTGGTCCTCACTGCTTTTATCTTGGGTCTGCCTCTATCCCCTGACCCCTCAAGCCAGGCTGCCTGCCACCTCTATCCCTGACTGTAGGCTCTATTCTCAACAAGCTTGTACTCTAGCACCATCCTCTGTACCACTACTTGTTCTATTTAAAACTTCCTCCTTGGGGACCCCCAACCACCCACCCAACATCCCGTAGACGAATACCTTCAGGAATCAATTCAGACATTGTCTTTTCTGAGAGTGCTTCCTTGGGCCACCTTAGTCTACTAGCTTCTGCCCTGTATGCATTCTTTTGCTTATTAATTGTAACCAGTTCTTCACTTTTGCAGTTTTCATCACTAACCTGTAAAGGGCCCTTGTTTTTTCATTTCTGTGTCCTTAGAGCCAACCAGTGCAAACAGTGATTTGCACACAAAATATGTTTCATATATATTGGTTACAACCATGATCAAACATCAGATCTCCGAAGTCTTTTTGCATCACTGTAGGCAAAGGTAGGTACAGATTTGGGCTGCAGCTACAGGCGGGGATGGAGAGAGTGAAGGGTATATAAAAGTGATTCTCAATAACTAAGAAATTTACAATCTTCACATAAACCTTTCAATCCGCATATGAGGTGTGGGATCAGTCAACTGTTTCTCTCTCTCTCTCTCTCTCTCTCTCCAGAATAGACAATGGAGATGATAAAGATGCTGGAAGAGCTTCTGCTGCTCATGAAGTCAAGCCATTGACCTTGGAGAAGGGTAAAGAGAATAAGGCAGATAAGGGAAGCTTGTGAAAACAGCTACAAAATTTAAAATAGGTTAAAAGGAGTTTATTTATTTTTAAGAGATATTTGAGGATCTTTGCCAGCAAAAAGGAAAGCCCAAGGGGAAAAGCAAGATTGAAGAAACAGGAGAGGGAGGGTGTAACTGTTGAAGACCTTAAAGAAGCTGAAGAAATGAAAATCTAGAGCCCAGAAAAAGGGGTCAAGACCCCAGACTGCTCACAGGGAAATGGATCCAGATAGAGACTTAAACAAATGGCTCATTCACAGATTATTTTCCAACTTTGTAATTAAAAGGGTTTTGTAATAACATTTTTCTAATTTTGTGTAAAAATACTTCAAAGTTTTAAAATAATTATTGTTATTTAAAATTAATAGAATGTAGAGAAAGCTAATTTTTTATATCCTTTTATGCCAAAATTTAAATCATTATGTTACTTAATTAAATTTCAGGAAAAAATGTCTCTAATAGTAAAAATACAGGAAATACGTTTACAATACTGTTGAACTGATTTCCCCAATGGTATCAGCTGTGACTGGGGCCAACATTAGGTACTAAATTATCTTTGGCAGACAATCAGGGGACTATTTCCTTTGCTGAAATGCTAAGTTGCTAATTAACCTTCCATGGCTGCTTAGCCCAGTTATAGCCCTTTACTAATGAAGATCATGGTCTTTATTGGACTTTGCTGCCACATCTCTCACATTTTCTCTTTACAGCATAAGCTTTGTGCCTTTTTCACCATTTGTGTCTTTATTGCATAACCAAGTGGCCAGCACTATAGGTGCCCAATGAATTGCTCTTGAAAAAATGAATATCAAAATGCATTAATAATAAATTCATAAATGAACGAGGGAGTGAAAGAATGAATGAATGAATGATTATATGGCCCCAATCCCTTCTGTTCAAATAAATGTTTGATTGGTCGGGGAGAATTCACAACATGCAGCAGAAGGCAAGTCCACAGTGAACTTCTAGCTGGACGATGGGCTGTCAGATGACAACGTTGATTCCTTTGGTCTGTGACATCCTGTCTGGGACGTCACTCCCATCAGATTTCACTGTCGCCAGGTTTCCTAACAGGCACCAGAGGGATTGAGGTTCTTCACGATTTTACAGTTCATGCAGTTGCTTGGGGAAGCGACACTGAATAATCCAGAGAGTGAAATAAATGCAATATTAAGTTTGCTCAGTTGGTTATTTAATTTTTTCACCCAGGTAACAGAAGTTTACAAACGAAAGGCAGCTAGGGCTACCTGAATAATAATTCTGAAATTTAGTGTTAGACCTCATTGTAAAGTTTAACTTGCAAAAAAAGCCCCATAATACTTACATAGCCACCAGAGGTTGTTATAAGATAGAGCTAATTTGGGAGCAAATATCTGCATTTTCAACAAATAGCCCTATGTCAGTGGTTCTCAACCAAGGATAATTTTGCAGCTCTTACCCTCAGGGACATTTGGTAATATCTGGAGACATATTGGTTGTCATGATTCAGGGGATAGGGAGTGCTAGTGGCCTGCAGTAGATTGAAGCCAGGGATGCTTCTTAACACCCTGACGAAGTGACGAAGTTGACAGAAACTGCTAGTTGGAGGGGAGGGGCGGGATAGTGTGCGTGTCTCTGAGCTGTAAGACAGCAACACTATCTCGGCTTGAAGCATACTTATGATACAGATATGAGGGGGCAAGTACATCTTACACAGATTTAAATTAAATGAGTAGAATTCTAAAATGGTTATAAAAGAGATAAGCTTGCTTAATGGAAAATCCTTTTATCAGCAGTATGCTATCCTCCAGTGATACTGTATAATAAGAGGTTAGTGAATCACTAATTTACTTAGCCCTAACAATAGAGGCTAAGAGTCTGTAGTGTTTGTAGATACCCTGCTACGGGAAGATCAGCTTGGAATAACAACAACAACAAATGATATAGATCTTGATTCATTTACTCAACAAATATTCTTGTTAATATGCAATTATTAAGCACCTAATTGAAATATATCAAAAAACATCTCAAACAGGATCCTTTCTTTATACAGTTAAGGATTATGCCTGTGTTCAGAGTAGGTCTCAATAAATACCTCCTGTTCATATTTTCTCCCATGTGTTAATTACAGTTTGACTGATTGCTACCCTGCTGGCATCTCACAACATGATTCATTAAAAAATACTATTGTCTACTTGCGGTAAGAGTAGAAATCTGTAAATGACTTTACTGAGCATTTTGAATATTTAAATATCAGAAAGTAATATGACACTTCTTTTTTGAGCTTTGAAAAACTTGCACTAATTAACCCTTTGTCTCCTTAAATTAAATTATCACTCCTTAGCACTCCAAGACAACTGCAAGCCTCCTTTTCTAAACCTGTAATATCAACACACAAGAATTACTCCTTTCACCAACTGTGGTTGATTTACCACCTAGCAGAACAAATTAAGAACTTATCAGTAATTATGAAAATAATTTCCCTCTTTTATTGAAATACTTTGCAGGCACTGCAGCTCAGCACATTATTATTCTGAGTGGCGTAGGTGTTGTTGAAAGGCAGTGTGAAAATAAGAGCCCGAATTATGAATTCCTCCCATGAACACTGAATCACTTTGTGTTTTCCGTGGCAAAAAAGAACTTATTTCTCTCTTGAAAGAATAAAAAAAGAAGGAGAACATTTGAACTTTCACAAACGTGATAGATGGCTGTATAATACACATTGAACCAGATGACCTATCACCTTTGAAATAAGTATTTTATTTTTTATTTATGTTTATCCATACTCTTACTACTTTTTTGTGTGATAACATGCATCAACATAGACAAGGACATAACCTATTGAAATGTCTTCTAAAATTAAAAATTTCATTCCATTTCAATTCTGTAATTTCCACTGCATACCCACTCTGCTTCAGGAACTGTGTAGATGCTGGGAAAGCTGGAGTGGGCTCAAATATCAAAAAGCCGAAGAAACCCAGGGGTTAGGAGAGGTTTCCCTTACAAAATCAAGGCCAGTCAAGGCAATCTGTTAAGTTTTACATGCCCCAAAGGGCAGAAAACAGTTTTCAGTTTTCAGAAAAAAACAAAGGCGGGGGTATCACCATACAGAGTTTAGGCTGTATTGCAAAGCCATAGTGGTCAAAACAGCATGGTACTGGCACAAAAATAGAGACATAGATAGATACTTGGAATTGTATAGAGAACCTGGAAATGAAACCAACATATTTTCCTTCATTTATTTATTTTTGTTCATTTTTTTTTGGCAGTTTGACCAGGGTCAGGGCCAGGCTTGAACCCACGACCCTCAGTATATGGGACCGGCCTGTTCCACACAGAGTCCAGATTCTTGGAGATTTTCTCGAGGGGTGTGGACAGGCACAAACTGTTGCTGAACTGTGCTGGTTTTCCAGCTCAGAGTGGTGAGAGGGGAGAGAGCTGAGAGGAGACCTGGCTGGTGGGAAGGTCTCCTGAGGCACAAAATGGTAACCAGCTCCGGGAACAATAGCTAGTGAGCTGCACCCCTGGGGATGTTTTGAGGAGACACTCCCAGTCTTCTGGGCGGCCAGGGGAAGCGGGAGGCTTCTCTGGTGCTGGCAGAGCAGACCAGCAACCAAGGCACATGAAGAATTTGACGGTGGCAGTACCAGCCAGGACACAGCACAGGGATTAGAATACTCACAGAGGGGCTGCTTTGCTTAACCTGGCCCTCAGGGGATGAAAGATGAGACAAAGGGCTAGAACTCATAGACTGAGTAAAACCCATTTGCAGCCCCAGTCTGATCAGGGAACATAGCCTTGACAGAAATAAATTCTGCAAACTTGTTCTGTTCCAGCAGCAACATCAATCAGGGACAGGGCTGGAACTGAGTGAATCACCCCAGCCCCTGCAAAGTACGCAGGTTGTCAGGCCTAACCTCCCCCTGCCAAACAGTGACAGGGAGTAGTGGACTGGTTGTGGAGTTACAGACCTGACTGTGACCCAGGCAGGTGCAAACCTCTGGAGCATCTGCTCATTGGAGGAAACTGGATCACAGCTGTTACCACCAACTAAGTGTGACAGAGAGGCAAGGTAGGGAAGGAGGCATCAACCTTCCCAGACTAATTTACTTGCTGGGGGGGTGCCCTCCTGAGCTCACAGAGCATCGAAGTGAATTATACAAGAGCTTCCAGCAGATCCCTGCTATCTAGTTGCAGAGACTTTTTTAACTCTTCCATTTGAGTTTGGTGCTGGCTAGGACAATTGATTGAGACCTCTTCAACTGGGCTAATCACCCGAGGACTTTCCAAAGTGGTACCCTGGGTGTGTGGTAGTGGGAAGGTTTGATTTGGCTTTTTCAATTGTTGCTTATGGGGGGTGTGGTGACTTAACTCTGGTATTCCTTCACAGCTCAGATTTCAACCCAGAGTAACAGATTCTCTAGGGTAAGACAAAGACCAGCTGAAAATAAGACAGAGCCACTTAACCCCACCACACCAAGAAGGTCCCCAGTTTCACAAGCAGTGGCTCTCTATCAGTCCTTGGCAAAACTCTAGGGGACACCAGTCCAAGCTTTCAAGCAAAGTACTGGTCAATCACTACTCCTAGAACTCCCAGCCCAAATTGTCCTTACCTACTCATCTAGCCAAACGGTGTAAAATTAATCATGGGGCAGAATCAACAGAAAAGCTCTGGAAACATGAACAACCAGACTAGGTCAAACCCCCAAGGAATAATGTGGCAGACACAAGTGAGGATCTTGTGCATAAGCAGATGGCTGAAATGTCAGAAATCGAATTCAGAATTTGGATTGCAAACAAGATCAATAAAATAGAGGAAAAGTTGGATTTAGAAATTCAGGGTGCATTTCAAAAATTGTCTCAAGAAGTGAAGGAATTCAAAGACCAAATGACCAAAGATTATGACACATTGAGGCAAGAAGTTGCAGCCCTCAAAAATCTGAGAAACGAAATAGAATCCCCCCTCAGCAACAGAATGGAGCAAGCAGGAGAAAGGATTTCTGACATGGAAGACAAAGCTGTCGAAAGCTCCCAAACCGACAAAGAGATAGAGAAATGGAAGGCAAAAACAGATCATTCTCTCAGATAGTTCTGAGATAACTCGAAGAAAACCCACATTTGCCTTAAAGGGATACCTGAAAATGATGAAGTGGTGTCACAAGGCCCAGAGTCTCTTCTTTATGAAATTATGAAAGAGAATTTTCCAGACATGCCAAGAGATTCTGAAATTCAGATAGCAGACAGTTTCAGAACCCCAGCATGACTCAACCCAAATAAAACATCCACCAGGCACATGATAATTAAGTTCACTAAAGTTTATATGAAGGAGAAAATTTTGAAAGCAACTAGACGTAAGAAATCTATAACCTACAAGGGGAAGAATATTAGAGTAACCGCAGATCTCTCTGATCAAACCTTTCAAGCAAGAAGAGAATGGACATCAGTTTTTAATCTCCTAAAACAAAATAACTTTCAACCCTGGATCTTGTATCCAGCTAAACTGAGTTTCATTATGATGGAGAAATTAAATAATGACATCCACATGTTGAAGAAATTTGCCATCACTAAACCAGCTCTCCAGGATATTATAAGACCTGTTCTACATAATGACCAGCGTAATCCTCGAACGCAAAAGTAAACTCATCCAGAAACTTTTTATCAAAGTCCAACTCACACAGCGACAAAAGGATTTAAAATGTACACGAAATTTTCTCAAGATATATCATTGGTTTCTATTAATGTGAATGGTTTAAACT
>CAUYON010016452.1:0-27748 GCA_963573935.1 Arctocebus calabarensis | reverse complement strand
TGCTTGTCATAAAGTGTTGTTCTCAGCTAAGGAGACAACAACCAAAGCAAATAGACATCCTACCCAATGGAAAAGGATATTTGCCTATTTGGAATCAGACAAAGGCTTGACATCCAGGATCTATAGAGAACTCAAATTAATCCACATGAAGAAAGCCAACAATCCCATATATCAATGGGTAAGAGACATGAATAGAACCTTCTCTAAAGAAGACAGACGAATGGCTAACAAACATATGAAAAAATTCTCAACATCCCTAATTATTAGAGAAATGCAAATCAAAACCACCCTGAGATACCATCTAACTCCAGTGAGAATGGCCCACATCACAAAATCTCAAAACTGCAGATGCTGGCGTGGATGTGGAGAGAAGGGAACACTGCTGGTGGGACTGCAAACTGATACAACCTTTTTGGAAGGAAGTATGGAGAACTCTCAAAGAACTCAAGCTAGACCTCCCAATTGATCCTGCAATCCCATTACTAGGCATCTACCCAGAAGGAAAAACATGCTTTTATCATAAGGACACTTGCACTAGACTGTTTATTGCAGCTCAATTTACGATCGCCAAAATGTGGAAACAACCTAAATGCCCACCAATCCAGGAATGGATTAACAAACTATGGTATATGTACACTATGGAATACTACTCAGCCATTAAAAAAATGGAGACTTTACAGCCTTTGTATTAACCTGGATGGAAGTGGAACACATTATTCTTAGTAAAGTATCACAAGAATGGAGAAGCATGAATCCCATGTACTCAAGTTTGATATGAGGACAATTAATGACCATTTTTGACATGGTGGGTGTAAGGGAAGGGGAGAGCAGAGAGAGAAAGAATGAGGGAGGGATGGGAAAAGGAAGAGCAGAGAGAGGGAAGGAGTGAGGGGGGTGGGGTCTTGGGGTCTTGGTGTGTGCCACAGCTTTTGGGGGCAAAACACGATTGTAAGAGGGACTTTACTCAACAAATGCAACCAGTGTAACATGGTTTCTTATACCCTCAATGAATCCCCAACAATAAAAAAAAAAAAAGTGTTGTTCTGGAGATCAAATTATCAGTAGAAGAGAAGACGTTTGGAAAAACAAATTGAAATGTAATAAAAATTTAAAGGGATGGAGGTCAATTTTGTAAACCAAAATTATTTGGCCTTATGTTCTTATGTGAGCCCTACCTGGCTATACTGAAAGGATAAAAGACATTTGACTTCCAAAAAATGTATGCCCCTGACTATGAATGGTTGATAATATGTTTTATTCTTAGGCTTTGAAAAATGTTGGGAAACATAGGTATTTAATATTTGATGTTTCTAGGATAAAAATTTTAATTGAATATAAATTGGTTAACTCCATAGATGTGTTCTGGAATGGTTGGACAGATGTCGCATTGAGATGAGCCTAATTAGCAGTTCTCAGTTTGGGGTAAGTTGTCCTCTGCTTGCCGTAAAAACAACTCTTTTTAATGACATTTATAATCTCCGTGCCCAAGTCTCCCTTTTCCAGCACTAATGTCAGACGTCAGCCTTGCTTAAAAATTGGTACTGTTGCTACCACCATGCACCTGTGCTGGAAAGAAGCAGGTTTTCATTTCTAGGACTGTCAAATCAGGACCTTTCACAAGCACACAAAAATTCCCTCTATTATTGCACATCATAGAACTCATGCCTGTAGCTTGAAAATAGAAGTCTTTGGTGTAGACATTTGCTTGTTTGACAGTTCTGTTCTAAATTTTGCAACTAGTGGTACTGTAAAGTGCCTGTCTGACAATGGTGTACCAGTGCTTAGTCATGCAAAATAATTATTGTTCACGGTTCCTTAGCTGAAGTCAATAGCTCCCTGCAAAACACAACATAATGCAGAGATCTAAAGTTACTAAATCAAAACTGAGAAAAAGAAGAATTTTAAACAGATTTGGCAGAAGGAAATATTTCCTATAAGATTTACCAAGTGATTTTCTCTCAGCCCATGGAAGGCTCTAATCTGAGAGGCTCTATAATAAAAATGTTGATAAATTTAAGGAGTTCATTCTGGTAATTATTACCAGTGAACTTATGCAATGTCAAAAGAACAAAAGCAATTATGAAGATATTAGCATATAGTGCACAGTGTTCCTTTTATAAACTTGAAATAATATTGTCAGATTTGCTCCTGTGACTTCAGTGTTTAAAACCACCAACACATCACCTACATTGAAGGGGTTGATTACATTAACATAAATATATAACTAATGTTTTGGGACTATAGTGGCAGGGTGCCCTTTCTAGACCTTTGGTAAGGTCCATGAATCAGTGTAGTGGTATATCCTGGAAAAGTCAACATTAACTCCACAAATGAATAATTATGTCTCCATATTGCCTGAAACATTTGCCAGAAAATCCTGCTTGATTGATTGAATGAAAAGGATAATCTCCTTATTAACCTTGGGTAGAAAATTACACGTAAGAATATCCCTTGTAAGGAAAAACAAGAAAACAGATAATCATAATTGATTGTCTCCCTAGAAGAGACAGAAACCCACAAATAAACAAGGATTCCACAGACTTGTCTATGACGTATTTACCTGCATTTCCCTTTAATACTTCTAAAACAATGTGAAGTGGAGGTACTAGTGATTAATATGTGATTACTTTAGTCTTACTTGACTTTAAAAAATAAATTTGTTATTGAGATATAATTTGCATGCAATTGAAATGCATAGATTTTAAGTGAACAGGTCAATGAGTTATGACAAATGTAAACTCCCATGTAACTAATACCCTGCATATTTCCATTACTCCAGATAGTTTGTTTATCTATCCAGATAGTTGTTTAGTTTGTTTTACTCTGCTAGGGTCAGAATGTTTGTGTCTCCCCAAATTCATATGTTGAAATATAGTTCACAATGTGATGGTACTAAAATGTGAGGCTTCTGGGAAGTGAACAGGTCATGAGGGTGGAGTCCTCATGAATGGGATGGGTGCTCTTATCACAGAAATTTAGGAGAGCTGCCATGCCCCTTCCCCATGGGAGGAAAAAGTGGGAATGGCACCATCTTACAGAGAGCAAGCCCTCACCATATATCAGATCTGTGATGCCTTCAGCTTGAACTTCTTAGCCTCTAGAACCATGAACAATAAATTTGCATTGTTTATAAATTACCGAGGCTAGGGTATTTTGTTATAGCAGCCCAAATAAGCCAAGGCATGCTTTTCTTCCAGCAATCACTACCCCCATTCCAGTAAAAACAACCACTTCAAAAATTTTTATTATTATAAATTAGTTTGGCTTGCTTTTGAATTTACTGTAAACTCAAAATTACTCTTCTGTGTCTGGCTTCTTTTGCTTAATGTAATATTGATATACAGTTATCTTATTGTGTATGTCAATTGTTTTGTTTCTTTTGTTTTTGGTATTTTCTTTTTTTTTTTTAGTTATGTAGTTAACATTTCCTTGTAAGAATGGTTCATAGAATGCAGATTCTGCTGATGAATACTTTGGTTTTTTTTCTAGTTATTGGTAATCATAAATAAAGCTACCAAAATTATTCTTGAACAATCCTTTATGTGGCTATATGCTCTTGTTTTTCTTAGACGAACACTATACCTAAGAGTAGAATTGTTGGATTATAAAATAGATCAATGGGACTAGGCACAGCAAAATGGCTGAATATAAACCTTTGATGATCATCCCTCTCTGCATGAACACAAAATTCAAAAACTATCCATGCAAAAAGCACCTTCAGAAGAACCAAAAATTAGATGAGCAATCATAGTACCTGGTTTTAACATTCTATCAAGGAAACAGGCATTGAAGAGGGCAGGAAAGACAGTCTTATATTGCATAAGCCACCTCTCCCCCATACTCTAGCAACGCCTTGCCAGTGCACCAGACAGAGAATCTGTGTGCCTGGGGGAAGGAGAATGATATGATGGTGAGACTTTGCACTGTAGTTTATAGATGCCTGTGACAGGGGAATACAGCACAGTGCAAAATTCTGCTGCTGCCCACAAGGGAGTATTTAGAACAGCCTGGCTAGACTGAGACTGTCTGCCCTGAAACCTGAGTACTAGTTAGCCCCAATACTGGCTGACAAAAAGCAGTGGGGGGGGGGCCTGGACTAGATTCATAAAGCAGTCAGGTCACAAATGCTGCGGTCTTTGGGCAATTCTAGCAGTTACACTGGCTTAGAACCAGTGGACTTGGGGTAAATGTGACCCAGTGAGACACTCGTGGTGGTGAACAAGCCAGTGCCTATGCCATCCCTCCCCCAACTCCAAGCAGTGCAGCTCAGGCAGAGTCTTCTTCCACTGGGGGTATAGGAAAGGGAAGGGAAGAGTTCAGAGGGCTTTGTTTTACAACTCGGGTACTAAGTCAGTCACAATAAAATAAAGTTTTAGGCCACCTCCTAAAACCCCTAAATCCAAGCCTTAGTTCTTAGCCATCAATTCTAGACCATGGGCCAGATGGGAAGATGCTGACTAAAGAGGTTGAGCTTTCAATAAAAATCAGAAGCAGCCAGGCAACAGTCACCATGTTCTTTAGGTAAGACTGGGTTGGCTTCAGGTATGACCTGAAATTGTCCCAGCTGTGGTGGCCAACTCCAGGAGCCTGGCAGAGAGTGAAAGAAGAATGAGAGACCTCACCTGGTAATCCAGAGAAATCTCTCATATCTTATCCAAGTTCACCAAGGTAGTACCACCAGGTGTCTGTAATAGTCACAGATAGTGTTACTGGGTTTGGGCACTCACAGTGCTGATATGGTTGCGGTAATTAAAGACTTAAATCACAATATTCAATTTCTTTGAATGTCTGGAAAGTCTTTTTGAAGAGGATGGGTTTAAATAAGCTCAGACTTTAAGGATTAAAATAAATACCTAACTTTCAATGCCCAGATGCTGGTGAACATTCATAAGTATTAGGAACATCCAGGAAAATACTCTGCAAATGAACTAACATATTAAAACCTACAGGATCTAGAGAAAGTAGTAATAAGAGGAAAGTTTATTGCAGTAAGTGCCTACACTAAAAAAGTAAAAAACCTTCAAATAAATAACCTAATGATGCATCTTAAATAGCTAGAAAGACAAGAGCAAACCAAACCCAAAATTCATAGAAGAAAAAAAATAGTAAAGATCAGAGAAGAGATAAATGAAATTGAAACAAAAAAAATACAAAAAAATCAATGAAGTTTGAACAGGGAAAAAATCTAAAACTTAATAAACCAATAACAAATGATAAGATAGAAGCTATAATAAAAAGTCTCCAAAGAAGAACTAAGACGAGTCCTACTGAAACTATTCCAAAAGTCAAGGAGAAGGGAATACTCCTAAACTCAAATCAATGAGGCCTGTATCACCCTGATAGCATACTAAAGATGTTAAAAAAAAAAACAAAACAAAGAAAACTATAGGCCAGTACTGTATTTCGATGAACATAAATGTAAAAAAATTGTCAGCAAAATATTATTAATAGCAAACTGAATTCAAAAACACATTAAAAAGATTATTCATCATGATCAAATGGGATTTATTCCAGGGATGCAAAGATGGTTCAACATATGCAAATCAATCAATGTGATACATAGCAGTGTAATGAAGAACAAAAACCATACGATTAATTCAATAGATGCTGAAAAAGCATTTGGTAAAATTCAATATAGCTTCATAATAAAAACCGAAGAAACCAAGTACAGAGGAAACTATAGACAGAGAGACCCACAGCAAGTATCATACTGAATGCAGAAAAACTAAAAGCCTTTCTTCTAAGATCTGGAACTAAACAAGGATAGTCACTTTCACCATTGTTATCCAACATAGTACTGGAAGTTCTAGCCAGACCAATCAGACAAGAGAAAGCAATAAAGGGCATTATAATTGAAAAGGCAGAAGTCAAATTATCCTTGTGTGTAGATGATATACTCTCAGAAAGAGAGAAAACTAAAGATTCCACAGATTTATTAGCGTTAATAAACTCAGTGAAGTTGCAAGATACAAAATTAACATACAAAAATCAGTAGCATTTCTATATTCCAAGAATAAACAATCTGGGAAAAGAAGCCAAGGAAGTAAACAGATTAATAATATTTACAAGTAAAATAAAATACCTAGGAACCCAATTAACCAAAGATCTCTATAATGAAAACTCTAAAACATTGATGAAAGTAATTAAAGAGGGCAAAAAAAGGGGGAAGATATTCCATGCTCATGGAGTGGTAGAATCAATATTGTTAAAATGTCCATACTACTCAAAGCAAGCTATACATTCATGTAATCCCTGGCAAAATAACAATGACATTCTTCACAGACAGACAAAAATAGTCCTAAAATTTATACAGACCAGACCCAGAGAAGACCCAGAGTAACCAAAACCATCCTGAACAAAAAGAACAAAACTAGAGAAATCATGTCACCTGACTTCAAATTATATTTCAGAGCTGTAGTAAACAAAACAGCATGGCACTGGCATAAAAACAGGCACATAGACCCCCACCCCACTCCAACAATGGGAGAGAATAGAGAATCCAGAAGTAAATCCCCACATCTATGCTGAACTTAACCTTTGTCAAATGTAAGTTCATTGGGGTACATGCTGTGGAGAGAGGACAGTCTCTTCAATAAATGATGCTGGGAAACCTGGTTATCCATATGCAGAAGAACAAAGCTAGACCCTTATTATATCTCACCATATATAAAAATCAACTCAAATTGATTAAAGACTTAAATCTAAGAGGTGAAATTACTCACAGAAAATATTGGGGAAATGCTTTAGGACATTGGTCTGGGCAATAATTTCTTGAGTAATTTCCCCAAAGCATGAACAATCATGCAAAATGGACAAGTGGGATCACATCAAGCTAAAAAGCTTCTACACTGCAAAGGAAACAAAGTGAAAAGACAACCCACAGAATGAAAGAAAACATCTGCAAACTACTCATCTCATAAGAGTATTAATAAGTAGATTGTATAAGGAGCTCCAACAACTCAATAGGGAAAAAATGAAATAATCCGATAAAAAATGAGCAAAGGGTCTGAATACAAATACAAAAGAAGACATATGAATAGACAACAGGTTCATTAAAAAATTCTCAACATCATTACTTATCAGAGGGCACAGTTCATTTCTCCATCAGCCAGGAGGGACATGTTGAGGTTGTCCACTCACCAAGGACAGTAACTAGAGAGGCCTCCAGTGCATTGACCAAACCTCAGGTGCATGGCCTCCTGACTCAGCACCTGCAGTTTTACATTGCTGGAGCATTTGTTGTGTCCCTGGGGGTTGCATCTTTCTATAAGTTTGTTGTGGCTGAACCAAGAAAGATGGCATTTGTAGGTTTCTTCAGAAATTATGATTCTGTGAAAGATTTTTGAGGAGTTGAGGAAGACTAGTATCTTTCAGAGTGCAAAGTGATTTTGGAATATAAAGAATTTGTTTGGGGGTGGCACCTGTGGTTCAGCTAGTAGTGTGCCGGCCCCATATACCGAAGGTGGCAGATTCAAAGCCAGCCTCGGCTGAACTGCAAAACAGAAAAATAGCCGGGTGTTGTGGCTGACACCTGTAGTCCCAGCTACTCAGAGGCTGAGGCAAGAGAATCGCCTAGGCCCAGGAGTTGGAGGTTGCTGTGAGCTGTGTGATGCCACAGCACTCTACAGAGGGCGATAAAGTGAGACTCTGTCTCTACAAAAATAATAATAATAATAATTTGTTTGGGTTAGTTTACATAGAATTTTGTCACTGACCTGTGTTTCTAAGCTATGAATATGAGTGCTGAGGAATAGTTTCTCTTGATAAATAATTAACAAATAAAAAAAACAACACTGTGAGATATCATCTCACCCAATAAAAAATGGCTTTTGTCAAAAAGACAGGTAATAACAAATGCTGGCGAGGAGAAAGGGAAACCCTCTTACACTGTTGTGGGAATGTAAATTAGTACAACCATCAGGGAGAACAGTACATGTCATTATGAAAGTTTTGAGATAACACAAAGAAACATAAAATCCACATGAATGGATACAGATGAAGCCCTCTCAGCAACACTGATAAGCCGATCAAGTTAAAACTTGCCGAGGTGAATCTGAAAGGATGCTGTGGACTGTGTTTCTTGGAAGTGGGAAAAAAATGAACCATAAGGCAGTCTGTCTCAAAACTTTTGTAGTGACCTCCTTAAGGAGGTTTCTAAAAAAATTAAAAGTACAACTACCATATGACCCAGTAACACCACTGCTAGGTATGTTCAAAAGGAGAGAATTCAGTATATCAGAGAGATATCTGTATGGTTCATTGTAGTCATGGTGGCACTGTTCACAATAGCCAAGATTTGTAATCACATGTGTTATCAATGGACAAATGGATAAAAAAATTGTGAAACATATATGCCATGGAATATTATACAGATAAATAAGACAAATGTTAAATGTTCTCACTCATATATGGGAGGTCAATATTAAAAACAATCTTGTGGAGACAGAGAATAGAATGATGATTATTAGAGGCTGAGCAAAATAGTGGGGTGCCCGAGGGGGGTGTAAAAACCTCCCCTGGGAATGGTTAATGTGTGCAAACACATTAGTTAGATAGTTAGAATAAATAATATTTGATAGCATGATAAAGTGACTATAGTCAACTATAAGTTAGGACATACTTTAAATTAATTGAAAGAGTGGGATTGGAATGTTCCTAGTAAGAATAAATGATAAATGTTTGAGGTGATGAATACTTCAATTACCTTGAATTGATCAATACATACTACATGCGTCTATCAAAAGTTACATGTTTTCTATAAATATATTCAACTATTTATATACCCATAATAATTAAAAAATTTAAAAAAATAGATCTCTATTTATCTTTATAAGAACTATAAGATAGTTTCTCCAGTTGGTATCCCCTTTTATCCTTCACTAACAAAGTAGGAGAGTTTCTTTTGCTACATAACCTTTTCAGTTTGATTCTTTTTCTTTCTTTTTAATTCTTGCTTACATACATTTTAGGAAGAAGTATATTATTGTGATTTTGACTTGCATATCTCTGAACTAATGGCATTAAACACCTTTTCATGTGTTCCTTGTCCACTCACATATCTTCTTTTGTGAAGTGTGTGTTCAAATATTTTGTATGTTTCTATTTTTAATTTTATATTGTTGTTACAGGAGTTCTTTTGCATATAAGTTATTTGTCAGATAAATGTACAGTAGCAATCTTTTCTCCCGGTCTGTGGCTTGCCTATTTATTTTCTTAATGATGTCTTTCAGTGAGCAGAACATTTTAATTTTGATAAAGTCTACTTTATCGATTTCGTTTTGCCTCAAAGTTTTGTATCCTGTCCATTTTCTACTCCAAGTTCATGAAGATAATCCATGTTTTCTTCCAGAAGCTTTATAACATTAGTGTTTAGATCTACAATCCATCTTGAATTAATTTCTATGCATGGTGTCAGGGAGAGGTCAAAGTTCATTTTTCTCCATAAGGGCTATTCAGTTGTTCTAGCCACCTTTGTTGAAAGAAAGCTTTCCTTTCTCCCTTGAATTGCTGTGGCACCTTTCTTGAAAATCAATTGTGCAATTAAGTGTGGTTCTATTTCTGGACTTTATTCTATTCTTTGGACATATATGTTTGTCTTTATATCTTCAAGAATCTTATCTTTTTTTTTTTTTTTTTTAAGTTCTATCCCTTTCACTGTGGCCCCTTGCTGGTATTAGTTCAGAGTTTATTTCAAAAGTTAACACAACTTCCAAGTTGCTCTGGATCTCAAAGTGACCATTTGTAAAATACAAAAAATAAAAAAGTCCCTTATAGGATTGCAGAGAAAAATATTAATAGATAATGTAGTGTACATTTTAAAAGTCTATTATAATTCTAAAATAATATTTACACGTGTAGAATGTCACTTATTTTTATTTCACTTTTTAGGTCCCTTTATCATAAGGTGTAGTCTCATCTGTGTTTACTGAAATCCCCATGTAAGGTTTGCACCCTAAGTTTTAGATTGTGTAGGGCACTTATTTGGTGAATTTAGGGGAAAAGAAGATCTAATACAATTGAAAGGGCACCTATTTTCTCTCGTTTAATAAGTTAAATCAAGTGGTGATGGCAATCTTTTTTGATATTTCTCCTTCTCTGTTTTAAAAAGATAGGAACTGCTGGACATCTAAGGCTTTGTTCTTCCAGATTTTTCTGATTGGCTCTCATGGACAGCCTACATTTTCTTCTTTATTGTGGCAAGTACTCTGCTGAATGACCTTTGTTCTCCCCGCCCCAATCAATGACCTTTTGAACAGTTTTAATATTTACTAGTGACTTATTTGTCTTAAAGTGTGGAATGAGTTTCTAGGCTAAAATGGCGGTGAGGTAAAGGATTAAAAATCTGAACCCTTTCTTTATTCAATCTAAAATGACCTGAATAATAATCTCTCTTCCTCACTCATCTAAGAGCAAATCAAGAAGATTCATAGAAAGTGTCAATTCTTTCACAACTTTTTTCTGTTATTGTCCTAATTCACAACCCAATTATTCTTATTTCTAAATGGAAACTTTTATACATTTTAATGGCAACTTTTTACTTGTTTGGCCTTTGTGTTTACTAGATTAGAAACTTCTTAAAGACAACTATTTTATGTTAATTATCTTAGCTTTAGATTTTAGGATCAAACCAAGTATCTTGCATTCACTTAGTAAATGTTTGTTTAATTATATTTATGATAGTTGAGTGTTAGTATTGGACAAAGTCGGTGCCATATACATAGCATGTAGCAGATAAGCAATAATTATTCATAATTTACTAATAGGAAGAACTCAATGTTTATTCATTGATAAGTTAATAGTTTGAACACATTTGGTAGTTGGGTCAAGCTATCCTTTCTTTTCAAAAAAATATGAGAACTATTCAACTGGCATTCTGTAGATCAAATTATTTAAGTAATAGCTCTTTTGTACCTGTTTCTGTCATTGTTATCATAAGATGTGGGCTGTATCACCTTATGATAAATGAAAAGAGTCTTTTAAATACTTATAATACCAAACTACTCTGGAGAGAATTCAGAATAGATTTTAAAAAATTTCAAATTACATATTAATACTCTTCTAGTTAGTGTTGAAGCCAGGTTCTATGGTGAATGAACCTGGCTTCAACACTTCTTCACCTTACAGAGACAGGTGAATGCATACAATTTTCAAAAGATGTGGACATAAAAATGAAGCTCTAATGTCTTCTGCTACTAGATTTTCAAATGCTCCTATTGTTATGCTTAATATAAAAATTATTCTTAGGCCTGCCTGAGATTCGATTCTATCTCCTAAAGTAAACTGTAATTCTCACTTCCATTTTTGGTAGACCGTGAACTTGCCCATCAAATCCTAGAAAGTTAGTTCAGGAGGTAGCCCTTAAAACTTAAATGGGGTAAAAATTAAAACTAAAAAAAAAAAAAAAAAAATGTAGGCATAGCAACAGGTGGTAATAGTGTGAGGTACCTTGCTATGAAAGAAGTAGGGTGGCACCCCTAGCTCAGTGAGGGGTGCCACCGGCTACATACACGGAGGTGGGTGAGTTGGTTCAAACTGCTCAGGCCAGCTAAAACAATAATGACAACCACAACAACAAAAAAAATTGCTGGGCATTGTGGCGGGTGCCTGTGGTCCCAGCTACTTGGGGGGGCTGGGGCAGGAGAATTGATTGAGCCTGAGAGTTGGAGGTTGCTGTGAGCTGTGATGCCACTGAGACTCTGCCCCCCCCCACAAAAAAAGAAAGAAAGAAGTAATATAAATTGAAAACACAAATTCTGGTTTTTTTTTTTGAGACAGAGTCTCACTTTGTTTCCCTTGGTAGAGTGCTGTGGCCTCACAGCTTACAGCTCACAGCAACCTCCAACTCAGGCTCAAGTGATTCTCCTTCCCCAGACCCCCTGTAGTGTACCTGAGACTACAGGCATCGGCCACAATGCTGAGCTATTTTTTGTTGTATTTGTCATTGTTTAGCTGGTTTGGCTGGGTTTGAACCCAACAGCCTCGGTGGATATGGCTGGTGCCATAATCACTGTGCCACGGACCCTAAGCCAAAAAGACAAATTCTTCTTTTTTTTTTTTTTATAATTTTATTGAATCATAATTCTGTACATTGGTGCAATCATAGGGCATGATTCATACACATTCAGAAATGTTCTGATGGTACTGTTACAGATAGCCTTCATGGCATTTTCTTGATCACTATATAAAGACATTGATACTCTACATTTAATAAGTTTCCCCAACACCCTGCTAAGATGCACCGTAGGTGTGATCCCACCAATTGCCCTCCCTCCACCCATACTCCCCCCTCCTCTCCTCTTCCTTTCCCCTTTCCCTGTATTCCTATGCTATAATTGGGTTTTAGCCTTCATATGAAAGCTATAAATTAGCTTCATATTAGGGCTGAGTACATTGGATACTTTTTCTTCCATTTTAAAAATGATACTTTAAAAATTTTCAGATAAACCCATGGAAGACAGACCGCAAACATTATTGTGGGTCCGTGGAGAATTGGAAGCTTGGGAATATCCCATTTAGATTGTGATGTTAGAACTACTGTTATTTTCCTAAAACAGTCCTCTAAATGTCCCTGTAAAAAAACATACTAATCTGTGTAATGAATTGACTCAATATAATCTCCTCCAATTCCATTTTTAACCTTGAAGGTGTGGGGACATAGTGACAAAGCAAGTTGTCTGGTGTTAGGAATTTGGAGCACTTTAAATGATCTTTGTTGAAAGTTACATTCTGTGGGTGCTAGCCTTTTAAGGAGGCTTCCCCATTGCTACAGGGACCTGAGTTCAATGCTAGGTAATTTGTCAACAACTTCTAATCAGTCACCCCCCCCCCCCAGCAGATATGTACAACCCTTAGGCAAACTCAGGCTGATTATGTAAGGATTTTTTTTGTTTGTTTGTTCATCTGTGGTGTGGGATATGGGGAAAAGTATGCATGGACTTGTTTTTTTTTTGTAATTGGCTTGCTTTAGTGTTTGTGTATTTAATGTTTGGCCCAAGATAACTCTTACTTTTACAAATGAAAGAAAAGAAAATTCTGTGGCACCTGCTACAGATCTTTGGAATATTTTTGTTTGTTTTTTCCTCTTTCAAAATGCAACATTGAGATCTTTGTCATTGTTTCCGGCTAAATAAAAGTGAACTGCCTTTTCTTACCTCCCCCTCTCTGGATCTTGAAATGTTTGAGGACGCAGAGTTGGCGGGTGCAATCGCCAGTGTCCCCTCTCTACTGAATACGGGGATGGCATTTCAGGAAGCAGAGCTTCCAGGGCGCCAAATACAAAGGTTCAAAAGAGGAAACTGGCAGTCAGGCGATTTAGGGGAAGGGCTTGGCGACGTTGAGAGCAGAGTTTTAGAGGCCAAGGGCTAATTATCAGATTAGCCCAGAGGGGAGGCGCCTGCTAGCAGCCTGCACGGTGACGCTCCCCGTCCCCGCAGTGCCCGCGCGCCCAGAGGCTGGACCAGGTGGCAGCTGCGTCCTGGTTTTCCTGGTCGTAGGTGCCCCGGGCGGGTGTGGAGGGACGGCCTGGAGAAGGTGGAGGGAGGGCAGGGGACAGGTGTGCTGGCTGGTGTAAAACTGAGGGGTCTCTTCCAGGCCGAAAGTTCTTGGCTCCGTTTAGCCGCTAACTGTCCGCTTCCCGAGTGATCTCTTCTGCACGGACCTCTGTCCCCGTGTGGGTAAGTGTTCCCGTTTCCCAAACTCCAAGAGTGAAACTTTTCCTGTTTGAGCGATGATTTCCTCACGTTTTATTTGTAAGTCGAAGTAGCCTCCGCTTTGAACCGGTCCCTTGAACTTTGGGGGAGGGAAAGTCACCCGCGCAGTGCGTGTGGTGGGAACAGCGGAAGTCATCCTTCAGCCACTTTTCCTGCGGGGGCAGGGGGACGGCTCCGGTTGCATGGACATAATGGCCTTTGCACCTTTCAAGACTGGGTTTTGCTCTTCCGGGTTCACTTTGGGAGGCCAGAGAAACATAAAATGTTAAAAATATTTATTCTTAATAATAATGTTTGAAATCCATGCAAGTGGATGCGGAGTCGACTATGAAATTGTTGATTTTACAGCCAGACGACTGGAGAGCTAAGGAAAGAAACCTTTTTTTGGGGGGGGGGGGTTCTTATGGATGTGGCTCAATGCCCCTCCCCCAGCATGAAAGAGAAAGCCATGTGGAGGGAGAAAAGGCGAGCGCAGCTTTTGGGGAATTACAGCCCCAGATGGTATCGCTGTGGCTGCGCTGGGGAGGGGAGAGAAGGGGCCTGCCGACCTCTGACCTCCTGGCTTCCCTTGGAATGTGGTAATCTGAGCAGCACATTTATTTTCTCATATTTCCTCTCTCTGTTTTTTTCTCCAAATGAATGGCATCTGTGTGCTTATCAAGCATTGTGGTGTGTCCCCAGCAAATAGTTTTTCACCCTAGGATTCTCTGGGGGCTCTACCCAGGCTAAGCCCACCTTCTGCGTCCTCCAGAGGTTAGGGTGGGGTTAGGGGTTAGGGTGGTTCTGCGCAGTGTTCTCTCTAGTCATCAAATAAAATGACTGTTGGCTACTTTTGGTCATTTACCAAAAAATGACAACTCTGTCCAAATTTGATTACTCTGTGGCAGACAAGTACAATTTTAGAGTGGTGTATATTAATTGTGGAGGCTGGGCAAGGCGGTCAGCCCAGTCCCCTGAGAACGGACTTCTCACCACATTCTCTCCTGCCCACCCAGGGCCACCAGCGTGTTGCTCCTGGCCCTTGGGATTCCGGAGCCCTCGTTGTGTGAGTCTGCAGCCACCCCAACCCCTTCAGTAAATTCTAGAATTGATCAATGTAAAGAGCAGTACAGCCACTGAATTATGTTTTTGAAAATCTTATGTGCAGTGCTTGTTAGTTTCAGAAGATAAAAAATTGCCGAGTCACGGACCCGGGCACGTGTGCCCAGATTTTCAGTGCTTTTCACGATATTGATGTACAGAGGTCACATAACTCTGAGAAGAGAACTTTGCTTTGTTTGGCCAAGAGCCTTGCAAGGGAAGGGAGTTCTTCAAAGAAAGGTGAAGAGACTTCCTGAGAGATACTAAGAGGGGAAACTAGAAGAATGGGATTTAATGGGAAAAGAACCTTCGGGAAAACGGAGTTCTTAGCATTGATGGTGGCCAGCCCATGAGTTAAGAGAGTTGAATCCTGGTCTTGGGCTGTCCAGTTGTGAGTTTGGGTCATATTACTCCCTTGACCACTCTGGGCCTCTGTTTCCTTTTAGACTAAAGCTAGAAAAAATGTTATTTGCTCTGACTACCTTAGGGTTTTTCAGATTAAGTGAGGCCAAGTATGCAAAAAGTTTTTGAAAATTCTAAAATTATATCAGTGCCTAGAATGGCACCAAAGTGGAGCTTTCTTAGTCATTAAATGTTTATATAGCACTTAGCAGGGCTCGGTGCCTCTCTGAGCACTTCATGCTTCACTCGTAAATGCTCTCAAGAATCCCATACTCCACCCCGAGTCCTCTTGCAAGGCAGTCACTTCCACAGTGGGCACAGATCCCTGGTCTCTGGAGAGATAGGTGGACAGATCTGCTACTTTGCCAAGCAATAAATGGATGATAAAATGAACAAAGCATTATACAAATGTAATTTATCATCGTAAATATTTTCTACAGTTCATTTCCAAGTTTCATGTTTTTCCCTGCTTGCTTTTTTTAGAGTATTTCTTCCTCCTTCCTGGAATACTCAGGTCTCTTACATTGTATTTCTTTCTTTATTATTACTTATTCTCTTATTTCTTCTTATTATTGGACTACTCTTATCTTTCTGGTTACCTTTCCTGATAAAAGCTTTCAATGACTGCAATGGTAGCGCCCCTTCATGATAATAGCTTGGGGCAATTTATTGACACATCAGCTTTAGGGGGAGAAAAAGTCCAGACCAGCATCACTTTATTCCGTGTATAAGTGATTTCTATTTCTTAATTTTCTTAACCTTGGCCACTCATCACTTGGCCTTCAGGTCCTTGGGCAGTGGAAGATGTTATCCAGGAGAGGTGGTTCTTTGACCTGGAGGGCGTGTATCAGAGGCTGGGTGTTGGCTCATCTTCCAAAACCACAGACTGGAGGAGTTTTGCCACATTCTTCATGATTGAGAAACTCTTTGTGTGACTTGTGCTTTCTTTGTGTTGTTCTCTTGTAAAGAAAAAGCCTCCTTTTCCCTTTCCTTCTCCAGCTGCAGACCTCTTTGTGTTCTTTTCCCACTAACCGTTCCAGATCCTTCTACTTTTTCTCTATTCTTTCAATACTGATTTTTACTGTGAGAGAAAAGAAAAGTTCTCTGGACTTTTGTTCCTTCTCCTGAATAAATTACACTCTAGGAACATTAGTAGAGAAACACTATAGAGAGTTTTAGCTTTAAAATTATTATTAAGTAGCAACTTGCTACTTGATAAAACTTTTCTTAATTTTTTAAAAAAATTAGCCTTCCTGCTGTATTTCTTTAGATCTCTGTCCAGAGACCTAGGTCTTAGGGATCCTATACTGAGCTAAGTCCTTTATATGTACTCTGAAAGATAATGCAGTTTATTCATGACTTTTGTCTCCTCAATACTAGAACAAGAGCAGATACCTTAAATGTTACTGAAAGTATTATCTTGCCCTGAGAACTTATGTAACAGATCTGCATTTGAGACTTTGGTCTTGTGTATTAATTTTCTATCAAATATGGGATTTAGAAAAAAAAAAAAACTAGAATAGTTTTTATTTGCCCTAATTCAAGCAGTACATTTTTTAGCCTAAGAAAAGAAAAATAGAGATTTATTTTCAAAGCTTTGGTTTCTTTATCTGCAAAATGGGAATGATTATATCCACCTCGGGGAATAAGTGGAAAAGGAAAGAAGATGACGGATGTCAGGGATGCCCAGCCATGGCAGCCACAAAGTAGGCATTCAGTGATGTCTCCTAAATCAGAATGATGCAGAACTTATTGAGAGCTGAATGAATCTAGTCTCTTGCAGGCGACAGTACAATGTGGTTAGTGTATGGGATGTGAGGTCGGAGACCCGGGTTTGTGTCCCAGCTTGGCTAATTCCCATTTTTTTCATCTGTGAAATGGATATAGTTATGGTAAGTGTAAGATAGTTGCCCTCAAGACTATGTAAAGTACTGCACAAAACACAAATGATGTAGTTGGACATGTGGTTTATATTATATTCAACAGCAGCATGTAGATAACTATGATCAGTAACGATATATAGTATGTAGAAATATAGAGAAAGAGGGTACCAAAAAATGCGCACACATTTTAAGAAAGGGAAAAAACTATTAAAATTGCAACATGCATTGTAGACTGATAAAATTGTAATATGAATAGAAGTTACGTTTGCGTACCTGTTATCATTGCAGAAGTCAAATGTGATTTGAGTGTTACAATTTTAATAGTGTTTTCTTCTCTTAAAATGTGTATAGTTTTTGTTTTTTGCACTTTCTGTAGGTATAGAGTCTTGGTAGATGGGTAGAATGATTGGAATCCTATGCTTATTGGGCTAGTAAATTCCCATGCGGGGGTGGAGCTTTAAAGGCAAGAAAGGACGTCATCTAGAAGAGGTGCTAGTACATGCTAAGCTGGTTACATAGCATCTAAGCTCAGGTATGAGAAAATGTGGATTTCTGTGGAAAGGATAGAAGAAGTAGCAGGGCTGATAGAAGAACAATAGGAGTTTACAAAGAATGACTGTTCAATGAGTTTAAATTTTAAGTCTTGGCTGGGCCCCTGTAGCATAGTAGTTAGGATACTGGCCACATACACCAAGGCTGGAGGGTTCCAACCCAGCCGGGTCCTGCTAAACAACAATGACAACTGGAACAAAAAAATAGCCAGGCATTGTGGTAAGCACCTGTAGTCCTAGCTACTTGGGAGACTAAGGCAAGAGAATCACTTAAGCCTAAGAAATTGAGGTTGCTGTGAGCTGTGACACCACAGCAGTCTACCAAGGGTGACATAGTATGTCTCAAAATAATAATAATAAATAAATAAAAATAAGTTTTAAGCCTTACCCTGAAGTCCCATACATTTTTGACTTCAGTACCAACAACATGCCTTAGCTTTCCTCCTGAGCACATTCCTGATTACACTTTAACTCGAGACACAGGTAGCAAACTATATTTCTTTACTCAATGGCTTTTAGATGGGTGTAACTGTGGAATGTGAAATGACCAGAAGAGTCAAATAAAGCTAGAGCTCCTTCCTGTATTTCTTCCATGAATGTGCCATAAATACTAATTCCTTCCCTTGCATGCGCAAGCCTGCTATTGTGAGGTTTCCATTATCCTGCTGCTGTCTTTCACCTGTCTTGGTATTAGCAGTGAGCGTGATTATTATGACAGTGATGCTCATGATCAAGGTATCCTAAACTTCAAGGGTCTTCATGGGCCAGTTGCTCTGGTAAGTATAGACCCTGAGTTGTCTGAACAAAATTCAACAACAGCTCATTAAGTTAGACACGATTACTAATTCCTGTCTTGTAAATTAAGAAATTTAATCTCAGAGAGGCTGAATCCCTCAAGCACATTTAGTAACTAAATGGTGGAATGAAATTCAAATCCTGGAGTCTATGATTTTGAATACTGTTGAAAAAACTATTAGTTTGGCAAAGCAGGACATCGCTTAGAACATAGATCTTCCCTATCAAAGCAGCAGTGGCGCTGCTGTGTTCATACTTGGGTGTGTCTAAAGACATTATTTAAGGACCTGTGGTCTTGTGCATTCAAACAAGAGTTCATCATGGTGCAAACAAGTGATTTTAGTCTATGTTTAGGGCATTTGGCCATTTATTTTTGATTGTAAGACCCTCAACATTTTCATTCAGTCCTTGTTTGATGTTTGATACAGAACTAGAGAAAACATAATATTGCTTACTTTACAATTTTGAGAACTAAATGTTCATTTCTTTTGAATATAACCCAAGGTGTTTAAAAGCACAGTATACTTAAAGCTATAACATAGGCAAATCAAATGATCATGAAGTTATTTTGGGTGTTTGGGGCACGTGTGCTTTTTCTCATCTTGTCTAAAATCTTTTTAAGGTTCCAGACCAAAACTGAAAAAATGATTGACCTTACCCAGCTAAAGGAAAATGACGTATTCATGGCCTTTGCCTCTTATACAACAATTGTACTTTCCAAAATGATGTTTATGAGTACAGTAACTGCATTGTATAGACTGACAAGAAAGGTAAGAAATTTGGAGGTAAAATCTTCTTTCTTTTAAGAGTTGGACATCTGAAAAGCAGAATTAGTTTACTGTCTTTTTAGATGTAGGCCTGTATTACACTGTTTAATGCGATAGGTGTAGTATATAATCATTTGATACAGATGGACCAAATATATTTCTGGAACAGTTACTTCTCTCAGAAACTAGTAAGTGATTTTTTTTTCCTTGTAATGTTTACATTTTGTCATTCTCAGCAGATGAGATTTCTGAATTATCAAAGTTTTAAAGGAAACTTTCTGTGATTTTGGAGTCGATTTTGCCAGTAGGGTTTAGAAAATAGTCATTTTCCAGACAATTAACTGGTGTTTTCAGTTTTATTATAGGTGAAAAGTATTCTTTGGTGGGGAGTGGTAGGGGAAAAGAGGAAGGAAGAAAGAAAAATAAAAAGCTGAGAATTAAAATTCTTACTTTCACAGTAGAGCCTTTATGAATAGAATAAACCATTTGGGTTTTGTGTATACTTTTGACTTCTTAAAGGGACTCTATTTTTACCCAGCATCATAAGAAGGACTTTTTAGAAAAACAACAGGCATGTGAAAAGTGGTAGAAAGATTCTCAAGCACACATTCAGTATTCTGGCAAGGTTTATGGCTCAGGAAAGGGGATAAGTAAGGCTGCCTTCACAAAGATAAAAGACTTTCATTGGCATATTCCCTGTATCTGTTAGCAACTTCTTCCTCTTTTCTTTTAGAGCTTGTCCTGAGTTTCTGTTCTTCCAGAGCCTTGATTTTATCTGGAGATCACAGTTCTCCCTGAGGTATTTCCTTGTTACTGTCTAGAAGTATAATGGAAGGATATTAACATGTGTGGTTGACACCTGCCCACATGGTTAAGTCTCTGATGGCGCCGTATCTTGGAGCAGTGGGCCACAGAGACTATCAGCCACTAAGTCCACACCGTCTTCTAGTAACTGAATGTCACCAAGGAAATGTACACTGTCTGAATAAGAAAAGAGGAAGGGAATTTAAATTTTTTTGTGCCAGAAGTTACAGTGCTTTTTATATGTGCCTGATCACTGAATCATTTTTCATAATTGTTAGCACTTGTGGGAAATTAGGGATAACCTCCCTGTTTTGTAGAAGAGGAACTGAAAGACAGTTCAAGTAGCTCCCTAAGTCAGTTTAGGCGGCTATGTCAAATGCCATAGACGGAGTGGCTTAAACAATATTTCTCTCACCGTTCTGGAGTTTGACAAGTCTGAAATAAAGATGCCAGTAGACTTAGCATCTTGGTGAAGGCCTGATTCAGGGTTAGGGGTCCTTTTCATATTGAAAGGCCACATTAATTTAGCACAAATAAGTCCACATTCAAGAAACTTCAATTACATATGTACTAGCACCTTTGTAAAGAAACTTCAATTATATGTACTAGAACCTTTGTAAGGTCACCACCCTAGGGACTTTGACAAACTGGTCAACATAGGAAGTAGGCGTACTGTGCTGATACATACAAGTGGTGCATGCCTGGTCTATGGAAATGAGGTCAACTTAAGGGGGTGGTAACCACTATCAAAGATAGTGGTTCAACTCTACTTAAAAATGCACATTATTTTGTAAAAATCTAACAACTATATACTTAATGAAAACTATTTGTTAATTTTAAAGTTAAGTAATCTTTTAATGACTTTGTTGTGTCTTCTTTTTGTTGAAAAGCATTTGAATATTTGGTTGTAGCATGTGGGCCACAGTTTCATTTGATCCTCTCTGTGAGTAATTTGTGCCCTTAAGGGCACCTTGATTTGGGTGAGGAGGGAGAATATAGATTCTCAGCAATAAGTGGTTGAAAAACAAGAAGGCATTTTTTCCGCCATGTTGCTGAAGACGTGGGGATTCTACTGCATCTTTCCTAATTTCAGTTGGATCTTTCTGAGTATCAAACAATGACTTTAAACATCATCTACTGAGAGCTCAATCAATTCCATCTGTAGTGCTTGAGGTGTTTGGTGATACCAAATAGGTGATGCCAAAATGCTGATTTGAGTGTGATGTCATGATTTTCAAAGTCAGTGAACTTTTCATTGTATTCTCCAATTACCAGGCCTATACAAGCTATATATTCTCATACGATTCACATAGATCATCACACTCATCAGTGACTTTTGCTCACTGGTGAGAATGTTCATCCAAAATTTCCTTTTGAAGAAGTGTTTTGAAAAAAGATAGTTTTTGTTTCCAAATACTTGGGGTTTGGGCCACGTACCATACGTAGACTTAGTTCTTTCTTGCACAGAAATGTTCTACCCATTTTGATTTGACAGGATTTTACACAGAAATGGTGCATTCCTGTAGAAATCTTGTAATTCACATTGCCAATTCAGTTACTCATCAAATTTAGCTGTCTGCTCTCTCAGTGACAACATTTTCATTAACATCTGCCCCTGCCCATAGTCCATGTACTTTAAATGATACAGCAATTCCACACTGAATCATCATTCAATTTTAGCACATTATGAACCTGAAGATGCTGTGTTGCATTTGCAGGAATATAGTTAAGAATACTTATAATTTGCTGCAAAATGTCACTTCAGCATAGTAGCTTCAGCATAGAGATTTTGTTGATGCAAGACCCAATGAAAAAACTGGAGAGCCTGTGGGTCTGTTAATACTTTTTTTATCTGTGCAATTAACCCTTCACGTTTTCCTTT
Organism: Arctocebus calabarensis; assembly: GCA_963573935.1. NCBI lineage: Eukaryota > Metazoa > Chordata > Mammalia > Primates > Lorisidae > Arctocebus > Arctocebus calabarensis. Next base: position 5,875 of record CAUYON010016452.1, on the reverse strand, counting down.
TATGGAAGGTGTGCCGTCTGTACATACACTCACTAAATTTGCCACATTCAGTCCAGCTTCATGGAATTTATCTTGAAGGTTGTTGAAGATGTCTTTTCCTTATGTTGTTTGCTAGAATGTCTACAGTGAGTAACTCATCGTAGCAAAGACAATCTTCTAATATGACCCAAATGAAGTAAAAAACATGCACTGAGTCAGTAGGGTGTAGTAGATTGGCCAAAAGAGACTGAATAACATAACTTGTCCTTTTGCAGTATCGCATGAAGTTGTTGTGTTAAGGTGAAGACTAATTCAGTTATATTCTCCTTGAAAAAGCAGTTGTACTTTAAATGCTGTTGGAGTCTAAGCAACCTACTAATTCAATCGTGCATTCTTTCACATTTTCTACATCATTGAACGGCTTCCTTTTTTCCCCTGGAGTATGTAATTTACTTTTAAGCTGCTTCAGTGGCATTATTTTCAAATCTTATTGATACTTGAAAGAATTGTCTTTGCTTTTCACCTCTTAATTTCTGCAATACAACCTTTGCTCCTCTCCCTCTAATTTAAAATATTTGTGGTTTTGAGCATGGAATTTCTTTTAAAGTTAATTTTGTGATATTGCAAAGCAAGCAAATCTTCTTATCTTTAGCAGAAACAAGATATATTGGAATTCCCAATTCTTATTTAAAAAATAGTTTTCTTCTTTCAGCATTTTCTTGGTCTTTTTTTCACATGAGGGGCTGTTAAGCAGACAGAATTAAAAAATACTATTGAGCTGTGTAATTATTTATAAATTCTACTTCAAACAGAAACACAGTGCACTGTTCTCAAAAGCTGGCAACAGATGGGGTTGATCCCCATAAACTCTCACCAAAACCAGCTGAATATGGCAGTGGTACCACTGAGGTGGGGAAGTTAGAAGTAAATGATGTGCATATCAATTTAGCTATTATGGCTTACTAATGTTCTTTTCTCTCTCTCTCTTTTTTTTTATTTTTCATTTTTGGAGACAGAATTTTACTATGTCACCCTTGGTAGCGTGCTGTGGCATCACAGCTCACGGCAACCTCTAATTCTTGGGCTTAAGTGATTTTCTTGCCTCAGCCTCTCAAGTAGCTGGGACCACAGGCGCCCGCCACAGCACCTAGCTATTTTGTTGTTGTTGTTGTAGTTGTCATTGTTGCTTAGCTGGCCCAGGCCGAGCACAGACCCGCTAGCCTCAGTGCATGTGGCTGGCACATAACCCCTGTGCTACGGGCACGGAGCCAGGCTTACTAATGTTCTAATTGTGCCAATCAGTCTGGGAGGATTCTTTCATTGAAACTTATTTCATGCCTCAGTGCCTGTGGCTCAAAGGGCTAAGGCGCCAGCCATGTACACCTGAGCTGGTGGGTTTGAATCCAGCCTGGGGCCTGCTAAACAACAATGACGGCTGCAACCAAAAAATGGCTGGGCGTTGTGGCGGGTGCCTGTAGTCTCAGCTACTTGGGAGGCGGAGGCAGGAGACTCGCTTGAGCCCAGGAATTGGAGGTTGCTATGAGCTGTGAAGCCACAGCACTCTATCCAGGGTGACAGCTTGAGGCTCTGTCTCAAAAAAAAAAAAAAAAAGAGAGAAATTTATTTCATTCTTCAGTATTTTAAGTGTGTTCATCAAAAAAATATATAAAAGACATGCAAAAATATATTAATAAGAATAATATGATTTGTTCTTTTAAATTTGAATTCAGTCAAAAGGCTACAACTAAGGACCTGGAAGGCCCCATGATGTTAGGGTGGCAGGTTTCCCACCCCTGGCCTGATTTCTGTTTGCAGATGATGTTCTTATTGCATTCTCACCTGGGTAGAGCAGCAAAAGAGGAGAGAGGGAGGGAGAGAATCAAGTTTTTCCTCTCTCTTGTTGTGTTTTTTGGAGAGAGAGTCTCACTTGGTTACCCTCTGTAGAGTGCTGTAGCAATCATAGCTCACAACAACCTCAAACCCTTGGGTTCAAACAATTCTCTTGCTTCAGCCTCCCAAGTAACTGGGACTACAGGTGCCCACCACAACACCCCGCTACTTTTTAGAGACGGGATCTTGCTCTTGCTCAGGGTGGTCTCAAACCTGTGAGCTCAGGCAAACCACCTTCCTCAGCCCCCTAAGTGCTGGGAATACAGGCATGAGCCACCACGCCTGGCTCTCCTCTCTCTTCTTCTAAGAGCATTGTACATTCATGAGGACTCCACTCTAATGGCCTAATTATGTCCCAAAGACCCTACCTCCAAACACCACCGTCACTCTGCAGATTAGGCTTCAACGTATGATGTTCGGGGGGCACAACCTTCAGTTCATAGCGAAAGCTTATCCAAGGTTACAGACAAATAAAGAGTGAGACGGATTTAGAGTGAGATTGTTTTAAGTCCAAATCTCATGTACTTTCCATTGCAATACACTTATTTCTTCATTCAGAATGTATTTATTATACATCTAATATGTGCCAGGCATTTATTTAGGGAACACTAAAATGAACCAGACAGACAAACCTGACCTCAAAAGCTGATACCATATCACATCTCTGCCTGTCAGTTTTTTTCAACATCTATCTGGGAGTAAAAGCTCCCATGATATTAAGAAAGAAAATATTACAATATTTATGAGATTTTTTAAGCTTAAATTAAGACTGATTTTGCAGTTTGTGTTTGTCTTTATAGTAAATTATTAAGCAGTGGGATATGTGTAAATGTTTTTTAAATGCATATTTTAAGTTTCAAGGGATGGGGAAATCATTTCAAACAGCATAATAATTGCAGGAAGGAATATATGAATATGTACTTGTTATTCTTAGGGATGCAATTCAGCTTCTTAAATTTCATTGTACAATTATTCAAACTCCAAGTTTTATCTAGTTTAGAGAAAAGAAATGAGGTGCACATAGCCTATCCTAGTACAAAATGCCTTTCCCACTCCTCATTCTTTTACGCTTCTTGCCTGCTCTCTAACATCTTGGGGAAGTAAACCACTTTCAGAAGATCCAGTCACCTGGAAATGTTAATACACTCGAGGGAAGGTTGTGTCAGCATCACTTTGAAAGAGATGCCAGGGAAGCATAATAATAGTCAATGATGATTTAGAATTATACCTCTTTTCCACTTTTACTTTCCTTCTACTATTTCACATGTTGGTTTTTATTTGAATTCTTACCTGTGCTTCTGTTTTAAAATTTTTCATTGTTAATAAAAATTTGGGTTTGAAGTCTAGGTCCTCTCCTCTCTTGTGTTTGATTTATTGCTGACCATTTTTCTTTTAATAAGTGCCAATCGATGCCTATATTTCTTCTCTTAGAATGCAGATAACTTACTATATAGAATACCCCCATGGTATTTGGTTTTTGGAATAAGTTATTTTCCTTGGTATTTGGAATAGGTTTTTGTCAACCCTGAAGACTGCGCAGCCTTTGGCAAAGGAGAAAATGCCAAGAAGTATCTCCGAACAGATGACAGAGTGGAACGTGTACGAAGGTAGGCCACTGTGTCTTGAAATTGCTTCCTAGGTCAAAGAATTTTGGCCAAGGAGTTTGGTTGAAGATGCTGGATCTTGGAGAATAAGAAAAGAAGCCAGTCATTTTATTTACTATAAGTAATAATTACAGAAGTTAGAGCTCTGAAAGTTTTCAAGTGTTATCTGCAATTGCATATATTGGTGATTTTGCTGTACCACACTGTCATTTGCAGGTTTGGGGGGTTAGTGACTTTACTCTGTACAGAAATGGCAGGTAAGAGGTAAAGTGGGAACATTGAATGCTTATAGTTTTGTCATCTTTCTTATGTAAATGTTTGAACAACTAGGTGTTTTAATATAAGGATTCAAAATAAGGTTGTTGACAATTTTTTGAGAAATAGGGACATTTTTCCCTCTGTCTCTCTTTTGTATATATTATTATACTTAATGTGCCAGAAATTCAATGAACAGTGAAAAGCAATAAGCCAAGACACCATCCTCATAATTTCCTAACAATATAATTAATATTATAGAAAAGCAGGTTGAATTCTAATTGTGGATGTATCTTTGTTAATCTTTGTCATGTAAATTGTGAAGTATTTTATGAGATTTACGACCAACGCATTTGTCACCTTTTTCCAATATGTGAAATACCCATGTAATATATCATCTTCTCATTTTGTGTTTTCTGCTGCTGATCCAAACTGTAGTGCTGTTCTAGGCACATTTCAAGGCATAAATAAAATTATACAAAATTAAAGAATCAGGGAAGAGTCTTTATAGCCAGAGTTAAATACACAGATATTTAGATTTTTTGATGAATAAGTTAGGTAGGAAATATAATGAATGCATTTGAACGTTTCCTCAATTTGATGAGTATGACCAGTGAAATGAAGACTGAAAGAAAAGTTTTACTTTTCTAATGAAGGTATCAGCTGGAGTCTCCAGTCTCTTTAGGATCTAGATCATATTTGTATTATCCCTTTTTCAATTGCCTGTGACAGTCTGAAGCCTCCCCTGAGATTTCTGCAGGTTCCCTTATGGTGTGTGGTCTCAAGATTAACTCTAGAACCTGAGCTTCTGTATCTGTGCATGTTTCTGTGTTCTGCATTTTGTTAGCTGGCCTTTTCTCAATTCCTTGGACAAATCAACTGGAAAGTGTGGATAAAAGTAGACTTGACTTTTCCACAACATTTCAAGTTGGAAGGCATTTCCACAACATTTCAAGTTGGATGTTAGACTTCTGTGTCTGTGGGTGTCCTTCGACTGCTGTCTCTGGGGAGTTGGACCCGAGCCTCCTTCACTCAGGTGGTGCTCGGCATCACACCAATTTCCAGGCTCTCCTCTCACCCCACAGACTCTTTGACCTTTCCAATACAGCATTCAATTGACCTTCCAGATCATCCAAAACAGTTGTGCTTCCAAGGTATTTATCAAGCAAGGATATTTTTTTCTGTTAAGAAAAAGTCTCTGCTAGATACTTAGAACACAATTTCACCTTCTATTTTGCTCAGTTTTATTAACTTAGTTTATTATTTATTAACTGCTTGTTAATTCAGCAGTCCTACCAAGTCAGTCAGCCAGTCTGGAAAATGGGTTGTGTCAAGAATATGGATCTAAAATCATTTCAGGACAAGGAATCAATGGGAAAACTGAAAACAGTATCAGAAGGAAAGTTGTATGTGTAATGATGAAAAAGAATAAGAATCAGAAAAGGTGAGCAGAGCTTGGGGTTCTTAGAACCACTGAAGAGACACCAGGCAGTTTAAAGCTTTGTCGTGTGGTTCCTGAACTTTCCTTTTAGAGCCGGCAGCCATGAGCATGACGGTAACCATGGCCCTCTGCTCATGAACTTGCCTCAGAAGGACTGGAGAGCCTTAGTAAGATTGAAATGAAAACCCAAGTAAGTCTCACGTGTGAAAGCTTATTGAGATTGGAGGATTTTAGGTTTCTCCATCCTGTATTTCCCCACCTCCTATCCTTGGGATTGTCCTTTTAGAGGAGGAAGCTGCCCCTCTAGTCAGGATGCAAATACATTTTAGTAAGAAGTTCGGTCCTGGTTCCTGCGGGGTTCTGTGTCCTTGAGCAGGTGCAGCGATGCAGTGCACAGCGCCCCCTGGTGATCTGACACTGGCTTTTCAAGAGAGGAGCGCCTCCAAGAGAGACAAGGCGCCCAATTTCCAACTGTATTTCTTTTTTTTTTTTTATGTTTTAGTTTTTTTTTATTGTTATTAAATCATAGCTGTGTACATTAATGCAATCATAGGGTATAATGTGCTGGTTTTATATACAATTTGAAATATTTTCATCAAACTGGTTAACATAGCCTTCATAGTATTTTCTTAGTTATTGTGTTAAGACATTTATATTCTACATCTAGTAAATTTCACATGTACTCTTGTAAGATGCACCATAGGTG
>CAUYON010016449.1:0-63347 GCA_963573935.1 Arctocebus calabarensis | reverse complement strand
TTATATAGTGATCAAAGAAATGCCATGAAGGATATCTGTAACAGTATGATCAAAATATTTCTGAATGTATATGAATCGTGCCCTGTGATTGCACCAATGTACATAATTATGATTCAATAAAATTATTAAAAAAAAAAAAGGAAAAGGAGAACAAATAAAAAAAAAGAAATTTAAAAGATTTATTGTACTCACATGTCGAAGAGTAAGTTCAAGAAATCTTATAGGAGAGAGAGGTGCTGCAGGCCATACAAGGGGCCTTAGGGGAAATTCTCCCAGGGAAGGGCTTACTAAGCAGACAGAAAGCTGAGAGAGGGAGGAAGTGAGGCCCCTGGCAAGTGGCCCCCTTTGGGGTCAGAATGTAGCATACAAGCAAACGGCACAAGGGGTTTTCATGGGTGCAGTTGAATGTCATTAGATCCTATTTAGGGGGAGAATGAAAAGGGGGATTTGTGTCCAGGACCCAGCTTTGTCACACTGGTGCACCCGCTTACCTGGGCAGGGTGCTCATGGCCTATTTCAGGGAGGTGGCTTAAGGCACCAGGAAAATATAAAGTCTTAAATATTTATAATTCATACCCCATGTATTTAAGTTACTTTTTTTTATGTTTCTCCCACATGACTCTCTGATAAACCAGGCATTATCCTTTCTGTTCATCACCAGGTCCTACCATCTAGAATACTGCCTGGCATCCACCATGTGTTCATGAATCATTTCTTGAAGAAAATTTTGAGAGGAGGGAAGGAAAAGAGGAAGGAGGGAAGGAAAGAATTCACACGTACCTGAGTACGTCAAACCTATTCAGCAACCTGACAGACAGCTATTTTCACAAAAAATGAGGAATGTTTTGGGAGATTAACCCTAAGGGTAAGAAAAATCTCTTTGTGATAGAACCAATAAATAAACTCTGAGTCTTCAAGGGGAGGCTCTCGTCTGGTTATAGCTTGGTGACTTTTAATAGGATTTGTCGTCTGGCTCACACCTCACTGGACTCAGATTTAAACCCTTAATGAAACAGACGGCTATAATAAAATGGCTTTTTTATAAAATTCTGCGTAACTTTGGAATGTACATACATTGCTGGAGAGCACTGCAGAGCCCTTCCATCCCTTGCAGTCTCAAGTTCACTGGTGGAGTTCTCTTTAGAACCTGCGATATCATGCTGTGCCCAGTGGAGCTTACAGTGTCCAGAGGTTACTGGAGACTCGTCAATACCACGGGGCCCAGAAAACTGACAGCAGTAGCAATGACAGGCAAAGAGAGGGCTGCACCCAATAGGAGCAGAATTTTTTCTTGGGCACAAAAACTTACTCCCCAAGGACTTCTAGAAATACTTGAAATAGCAGTATTTGAGGGATCCAGAAGTACAAAGCTCTGCAGGTCCATTTATAAGCCTGTGAAATTTCAGTTTCTATTCCTGCGACCTCATCGGTATCCCCAAACTTAGGAGTTCCAGTGATATCTAGCAAAGATGTGTATAATATTCTTTAAGCAGAGATATAAACCTTTCAAAGAATGAAGATGACTCAGACTGTTTCTAACAGCTGAGGATTTAGTTACGAGCATCAAGCATGGTGCTGTCTGTCCCCTGCTGATGTCCTCGAGCCTTTAAAGCAGTGGTTCTCAACCTTCCTAATGCTGCGACCTTTAATACAGTTCCTGTGGGTCGCAACCCACAGGTTGAGAACTGCTGCTCTAAAGAATGTTATAATATTGCCCCTAAACTAAATGGGTGCTTGTGTCTGGTATGGAGTACTTGTTTCTGCTCTGTTAGTTAGTGTCAGGAAAAACATTTAAAATTAGAACTGCTAGTTGTTGCTTTTCATTGCTGTCAGTGTACCTGTTGTTAGAAATTGCATTATTTCCTCCTGTTTTTTTTTTTTTTTTTTCTGTTCTGCCTTGGGAAATCAAACCCCAAGCTACAGTTAATGTCAATTTGACAAATATATGAAGGTTAAACAATATCCCAGAAAATTCATGTAATGATGTAGGGAATAAAAGATGAGTAGGATGCCACCTGTCCTCTGATAGAAATGGGTGAACATAGAGAGGAACTCAACTGAGCAAAACACGTAAGCTAGAGTCAATGAGTTTTGCCACATCCACCGCACCCACTCAAAGCTGTGTATACATGGTTCATAGGACGGGATGTTGTTACTAAAAGACAGCTTCAGAAGAGCACAATTCACATATGTACACACATGCACGTACAAGCATACACAGGGTGAAGTCCAGATGCAACAGTGTAGAAAGACAATGATTATAAAGCATTCTAGATTACGGTAGCTTGATCTGGAAACTCATGTAGTTACAAAAGCTTATAATAGGAAGTAGCATTTATTAAATGCCTTTTCTACGTGAAGAAGTTTATAAATGACACCTGCCCTGCCCTGACAAAGCTGATAAGCATGAACTCTGTCCTTGGAGATGAAGAAAGTGATTGAAAGGAGCTGTTTATAATCAAATTTAACTAAGTATAACTAAATATTTTGGCTTAGCACATGGACTACTTCATAGGGAAATTTGCTTGCCACTCAGGTGACTTGAATCTCTTGTTTGCATGGGACCTGAAGGAGGAGGGGGAACTAACAGCAAGGCAGCAGGCGGCTGTGCTCTCTGGTCATGCTCATCCTCAGAAGTGAGGGCAGATCTGCTGTGGGGTGAGTGCAAAGTTGCTTTGGAGCCACTGCTTCCTTTGTAAACCAGTGAAAGTAGAAAGTTCCTAGGGCCCTGGACCTGAAATCATGAAAAATATTCCAATAACATGGTTCAAAGGCAGAGGAAGACTGGTCTAACTCACCAGCTCCTGCTAATGTGGGGAAATCAGTGAGTGAACAGGAGATGGTAGAAAGGCACAGTGATATGAGCCCAGATAAAAAAGGGCTGGCAAAATGACATGTGTGTCATCAAACCCAAAGTACTCCTAGCACTAAGGCAGAAATTAAATATGCTCTCTAAAGTTTAAAAACTATCAATTATTTGTCTACATGGCAAAATGACATGTGTGTCATCAAACCCAAGTACTCCTAGCACTAAGGCAGAAATTAAATAGATGCTTTCTCAAATTTAAACTATCAATTATTTTTCTACATGTCTATAGAAATGGAAGTTTCCCAAAAAAGCATCACAAAGGTAACCCTTGGCAGCCAGTGAGCTATGCTTAACAGGGCAGTGCGTTGGCTTTGTGTCTGAGATTATCAGCGCCCCACTTTAATGAATGAATATGCAAACAAAAAAAATTAACCATCTTCATCTGCTTTGTTTCATAGACTTAGTTTGAAGTTAGAAGGGAGTATGTGTGTGGGGGCATGCACGTGTGTGTGCATGTGTGTGTATTTATCACTTATCAAGATGTTCCTATACTCAGCAAATCTATTTGACATGACCATGCTACAGAAGCACAGAGGGTGGAAATCTAGCCTGAAGTCTCAATCTCCTTTCATAGTGTAAACTGAACTTTGAGGCTTCACTCTGCCACTCATGATCTATCTCACTGTGAACACATCACTTTATCAATATATGTTTCAATTTTCTTATTTCTAGGATAAGAATGAACTAGAGGCTGCCTAAGTCACGTGATCCAACACTCTTCGATTCTCAGTGTGGCACAGGTGTCCTCATTTGCAATACAAATGGTCCCTGACTCACTTTTGTTTGACTTACTACTTTCTGAATTTATGATGGTGCAAAAACAACACACAGCAGTGGAAACCAGCAGAACTTCAAGTTTCCAATTTTGATCTTTTCTAGGACTAGCGATGTGTGAGACAGTAACTCTCTGATGCTATCGGGCAGCAGCAGCGAATCCAGCTCCTAGACAGCCACAACATCATGAGGGTTTGAGTAACCGATACTTTATGGTGGACTGTGTTTCCAGGGTCTGGGAGATGTTGTGTTTTGTATTTTTGCATCTCATTATATCTACAAAATGCTTATTTTGAACTTCGTATTTTCAGCTTTTGATGGGTTCATCAAAGAGATATGTACAAGGAGTATACAACTATATGTTTCTTCTTAAAAGGATAATTTCTATAACTCTTCCATTTTTTCCCAAATAATGGGAAATGGGAAACTTTGATGTTCCAAATCTTCAAATTATATTCTAGTCTAAATGTTCTTCTGATAAGCTGGAATTCCTCAGGGACAGTTATCATTTCAACATAAAGTCATCTTAGTGGGCTATGAATCTTCTGCCTAAAAACCCCGAGAGATGTGTAAATGGAATGACATCAGGCTTTCTTGTGGTGGTTAAGTGGACTCTATCTTGTTCTCATAAAAAAGGGCCATAAAAGCCTCTTGCTCTCAGTATATAAGTGTTCAGCTTCTATAAGTAAAACCAACCCAATAGAATGTTGACTTTATCATATTGTCCAGATTACATTTCTTTACAAACTCACATAAATATGCCCACGTACACTCACCTCATTATCAAAGATCGAGGTACCAAAAGTATGGTAAAAAGCATGCTTTGACAGGAGGAGAAAGAGAAGCTCCTCCACTGGTACTGTAAGATACAGGAGTTTGGAAGGAATATGGGTAAGTGCAGAGGCAGTGGGAGTTTGGGATGAGAGTGGCAGGCCCTTTGCAGGGAAGGGATGCTGACTGCTGCTGGCAGTTGAGGTTGTCATAGGACAGATTAAATACTGAATGTGAAGAGTGTTTCATTCATCACCAATTTAGTGAACTCTTCATACAGGCACTGAATTTGTTTTCCTTTTCTTAGAAGAATCTACATTTCAAAACACATTAGAAAGAAAGATGGGCACCAAGAGCATTAACTTAGAGAACTGAAGAGTGAACTGGTGGGATGGAAGGAGCTGCTGCACCCAGTCCTTCCAGCACACTCAGAGTCAATAAGTGATGATCCCAGGATGATGACCTTAATGCTGCCCAGCAGGAAAGAAGCCTAGCCCGTGAGAGTGATGCCCATAGGAAGGGTAGCGAGAGAGGCCTTCAGCCAAGTATTGATCTTTCTTCTATTCTGAGCTGTACTTAAAACCTAGCTTCCCTTCCTGGCACATTTCCCATATTTAATAAAAGAGAAGACAAAGTGGTCTGTGTGTGAAGGAGGCAAGCCTCAGGAAGCATTACCAAGTGACCCACCCTGACCCCTAGACGGCAGAAACTCAGCCTCCCAGAATTCTCTAATGACTCTGCATGTGGTTTGTCCAGGATGTTGCATTTCCTGTAATTACCTGCATGTCTGTCACTATCACTGTATGAACAAAGGCATCCCTGAGACCCTGTCCCCTCCCACCAGCTCCTGCTTTCTTCTCATCCAGCTTCTGAAGCTCATTCACTACAGACTTGCTTCCAGACTAGGTCAGTAGTGAATAAACATTTGTCAAGTGAGTGAATGAATGATGATCACTCTACAAACAGCCCCAGACAGCATGAGGGGGAAGGATGGGATGCCCAAGCTCAGTCCTCACCTGTGAGATGCTCATCACACATGAACAGTGAAAGGAGCACTTCATAAAAGGATAATTTCTATAACTCTTTCATTTTTTCCCACATAATGGGAAATGGGAAACTTTGATGTTCCAAATCTTCAAGTTATATTCTAGTCTTAATGTTCTGCTGATAACATTTAGTCTAGAATAAATGTTCTTCTGATAACATAGATGGTGGTTTACCACAAACCAATATGGTTTGGTCACTGAAGCCCCTGAGCAGGAATCAGTACACCCCATAGCTCTGTAATTGGAAGGCAGTTGCAGGTAAGTCTAGGATCCTTTTAAGCACAGTGTGGGAGAGGATGAACAAGTCCACCCCTCTCTAGCTCTTCTCTGCTTTTAAGTCAGAGGAATGATGTCTCTTGGCTGAAAAACATTTGAAGGATGTCCGTAGCAATAACAGCTAGCATTCACTGATCATTTACTACTCTTCTAACTGTTTTACATATATATCCATTTAGTCCTCTCAAAGGACTCAAGATTGTTACAATTTCCACTTCACATGTGTGAAAAAATGAGGCAAAGACGGGGGAAGAAGCCTACCTACACCATGCAGGTTGTGAGTGGCAGACCGAAGAATGAAATCCAGTGTGCAAAACCATGACCTTCACTCTCAACCATGACACTGCAGTACTCCGAGAGGAGATGGGGAAATGGTCAGACTCTGAAGATTGTAATGCCTGGCTGGAATTCAGGGACTAGTCAAAGGACAAACATGCTCAAGGGTAAAGGTGCCCTCATTGAAAAATCATCTTTGCACATGCTAGACATAATGGGAGGATAACAAGAAAGAGCTGAACCTCTGACATGAGCTGTGTATCGATTCTTGGTCGGGCATTTTTCTCTCTGCGGTGGGTCCTTGGTCTGGAGATTCAAGAATGAAACCCCACACCATGCAAGTAAGTGACAGGACAAAGTTTATTTACACAGAAAGACAAAGAAAAACAGGTAACAAAGAAGGGTAACAAAGCCTCTGGCAGTGGAAGGGAGAATTACCAAATGGGAAAATCCATGTGAGTTTTTTGTCTAGAGCAGTAGTTCTCAACCTGTGGGTCACTATCCACAGGAACTGTATTAAAGGCTCGGGGCGTTAGGAAGGTTGAGAGCCACTGGTCTAGGAATTCATATACCACCTGCCAGTGGGGGAGGGGTGTGAACTTGGCCAGGAGTGGCAAGCAGAAAACAACTCAGTGTGTTGATTAGTGAATTAATGGGGTCCTCACAGTTCTGGTCCCAGCAAAAGCAGCAGAGTGTATGCTTTTCACTTCAGGAGGTGCTGTCCAGCTGAAATACTGTTAGGTTGCTTTTCTCTGATCCTGGTTGCATCCAGAGAATGTGGTCTGGAAAAAAGCCTGTTTGTTCAGGCCTATAAAATGCGGGTCATTGTCCAGCCATGAATTGGAGAAAGCCTATCAATTTGGAAAACTTGTGAATACTTCTCAGGTAAGAAAAATGAGACTCAGAATCCAGTAGGTTATATAACTGGCCTGGCGGAGACAGAGCTCAAACCCAAATCTGTCTGAGCTCTTCCCATTGCAGCACACTGCTTTTCCAGGAGATAGACCACGGTGCCCTGTGCCCAGATGGAACTCTTCAGCATCTGGATCATGAGACACTGGCAGAAGGTCTTGTTCCTTCTTCCTGCTTTCACGCTATCCTGTCTGGTCTCCCGCCTGCCCAGGTATAAGCTAAAACATGATGAGTGAATGTGCAGTCCAGGCTTACCTAATTCAGCTATGCCCTGTCCCTTCCATTTAAATGGAAATTTGCTAAGATAATTATCTTCCATGGAATTGGAATTTCACCTCTTCCCAGTATCTCCAAGGTGTCTAGGCTTCCTCTTAGCATAAACAGACTTCTCTGGACCAATAAGCTATTCAAATATTCCCATATTTGAAATGATATCTGGAAGTATGAGGAATTTCACCACTCTCCCACATTCCTCTTTTGGCCACCCTCTTTTTCTTATCCAATGTTAGAAATATTTCTCCCCACCTATACATAATTTTCTCATCCCCCATTCCAACATACTAACATCCTTACTGGGTCACTTCCAATCTATGGAGGATTTCTAAACCTTTAGTTTATCCAGAAGAGTGGCTTGAATCTCATATTTTGTCTTCCAGCATCTTTTGTCTCCCTTGGAATCAGGATTCACTCCTGGAACTTTGATTTCTGGACATTAAGAAATGATGTAGACAGCAGCCTGTCCACTGTACCCTCCCTGGGGTCTTTGCCTCCAGAGAAGGAGTAGGAAGCTCTATAAAGGGAGCATTCTCACTGACCAGAAGGTGGATGATTAGTTCTCCAGTCTGTTCTTATTCTCACCCTTTCCAAGCCTCCTTCAGCTTCCACATGATTCCATTTAGAGTCTCAGCTTGAACAAAGTTCCTTAAGAAATAAGCATCATAGATTACAGGTACACATTAAAAAATATTATTCATCACGATCAAGTAGATTTCATCAAAGAGACGCAAGTCTGGTTTAACATATGCAAATCCATAAATGTAATTCACCATATAAACAGAAGCAAAATGAAGAGCATATAATCTGCTCAATAGATGCAGAAAAAGCATTTGATAAATTCAGCATCCTTTTCCAAAAAGAACACTTAAGAATACAGGCATAGGTGGCATATTTCTTAAACTGATCAAAGCCATCTATGACAAACCAACGGGTAATATCTTACTGAATGGAGTGAAACTCAAAGCTTTTTCACTTAGAACTGGAACCAAACAAGGATGTCCTCTAATGCCACTACTATTCAAAATAGAGCTGGAAGTTCTAGGCAATGCAACCAGGCAAGAAAAGAAAAGAAAAGGTATCCAAATGGGTGCAGAGAGGTCAAACTCTCATTCTTTGCTGATGACATGATCTTATACTTTGAAAACTCAAGAGACTGAACCACAATACTCCTGGAAATGATCAAGAAATACAGTAATATCTTAGTATATAAAATCAAAGTCCACAAATACAACCTTTGCATACACCAATAACAGCCAATTTGAGAAGCAAATCAAGGACAAAATTCCCTTCACAGTATCTTCAAAAAAATGAAATACCTAGGAATATACGTAACAAAAGAGGTGAAGGACCTCTACAAAGAAAACTATGAAGCCCGAAGGAAAAAAAGAGCAGAAGATATTAACAAATGGAAGAACCTACCATACTCATAGCTGGGAAGCATCAACATTGTTAAAATGTCTGTACTTCCTAAAGCAATCTACGATTCAAGGCAATCCCCATTAAAATCATACTTTCAAGATTTCGAAAAAATAGTACTTCATTTTGTATGGAACCAGAAAAAAACACATATAGCCAAGCCAATTCTTAGTAATAAAAACAAAGTTGAGGGCATAACCCTACCAGACTTGAGGCTACATTACAAGTCCATAATGATCAAAACAGCATGGTATTGGCACAAAAATAGAAACATAGACATTGGGAACTGAATAGAAAAGCATGAGGTGAAATTAACATCTTACAGCCACCTGATCTTTGATAAACCAAATAAGAGGGCACACTGGGCAAAAGAATTCCTATTCAATAAATGGTGCTGGGAGAACTGGATATTCACAAGTAAAAGACTGAAAATACCTCTCACCACTCATAAAAATTGATTCAAGATGGATAAAATATTCAAATCTAAGGCATGAAACAATAAAAATCCTTAAAGTGTGGGGAAAACACTTGGAGATATGGGCCTGGGGAAAGATTTCATGAGGAAGACTTCCATTGGCAATTTCAACAACAACAAAAACAAATAAATGGAATTTAATTGAACTGAAATGCTTCTATACAGTTAAAGAGACAACAACCGAAGCAAATAGACTCCCTTCAGAAAGGAGAAAGATATTTTCATATTACAAATTGGACAAAGGCTTGATAACTAGGATCTGTAGACAACTCAAATCACCAAAAAACTATTCCATCTATCACTGGACAAGAGACATGAATAGAACCTTCTCTAGGGAAGACAGATGAATGGTTAACAAATATATGAAAAAATGCTCATCATTGCTAATCATCAGAGAAATGCAAATCAAAACCACCCTGAAATATCATCTAATGTCAGTAAGATTAGCTCACATCACAAAGTTGGTGGAGGGAAGGGAACATTTTTACCCTGTTGGTGGAACTTCAAACTAATATAGCCCCTTTGGAAAGAAGTAAGGAGAATCTCAAATTGGTTCTCTCATTTGACCTGGCAATCCCACTGCTAGGCATCTGCCCAGAAGAAAAATATCATTTTATCATAAGAACACTTGCACTAGATTGTGCTCAATTTACAATTGCCAAGATGTGGCAACAACCTAAATGCCCATCAACTCAGGAATGGATTAACAAATTGTGGTACATACACATCATGGAATACTATTCAGACATAAAAACGATGGTGGTGACTTCACATTTTTTCTAATATCCCGGAGGAATTTGAAACACACATTTTTTGTAATATCCTGGAGGGAGTTGAAACATACTCTTGTGAAACTTAAGTATCACAAGGATGGAAAAGCAATTATCCAATGTACTCAATACAAATATGAAGCCAGTAGACTATCTAATTCTTGACCATATAGGAGAAAAGCTCATTTCAATTCAATTTGGGGAGAGGAGTACAGGGAGAAGGTTGGGATGCTCTCACTAAATGGGCACATAGTGGGGGTGTTTGGAACACCTTTAGCGTGTGGAACATAACCACAAGAGACTCTACCTAACAAAATAAAATATTTTTACCTGGTTGTTTGTATCCTCACATTAACCTGAAATAAATTTACTTTTCAAAAAAAAGAGAGAGAGAGAGAAATAGGCATCATCGTTCCCTATACTCAGAGAAAAATGTTTTCTCTCACTAGATTTCCAGGATTCTGCCTTGTATGTACTCCTCATTTGGACCTGAGCAATACTTTCTTCCATGACTGGGTTCATCCTCACCCGCTGTGAAGTAGTGTCCTCAGTCTGCATACATTCTGCAGGCCCAAGTACAGATAGCCGTTTGTATGTGTAGTTGCCAGTCTTATTCTAGGACTACCTCCTCTCCAAACTAGAAGCAAAAAGCACATTTATTTCTAAGTTCTTGACTGCCTGTCCTTGACTTTCAGGACCTCAATCTCGCATGGCCAAATCACATCCATATCCACCTCTTCTACCTCAAAATGACTTATTTCCTGAATGTAGACAATACCATCTTCTTCTCCTCTTTGTCTTACTAATCAGAAAAATAAGAAATACTCCAGTTCTATGTAGTAGTTCAAATTCCTTGAACAGAATTATACCATAAATAATTGTAACCATTCACTTCAATCATCCATTGGATGAGTGTCTACTTTTAAAACATATTCAGAGGTCTCCAACAAATAAATTCAAGGTTTAAAAAAAAAGTTGACATGAGGATAATTTTATTCAATTTACTAGGAAACTTCTTTCCATAGAATCTGGGTGGGCTCAGTCCATATTACTGATTATAAGCAATGTTGGTAACCCAACAGTCATTGAAAGAGAATTTGACATTTATTAGTTAGCTTTCTTCTCCTGACTGACAGATGTTGAAGCATGGCAGAATTTTTATAGCATGGTGTCTGTTCACATTCACAAGTCTTCTTTCTAGTGCCTGAGAGTGTTTCGCCTTTAACATTGCATATGGCATCTCCTTAATTATGTTTGCCAATCACATGCTTCCCAATGTGAGTCCAGTCACCTGAGCATTTGTGCTTAGTGATTTGATCAATAGTAAGCACATTCGTCATGTACCTCCTGAACCCTGCTAGGGGACACAAAATACAAAGAAAGTATGGGTACAGAGATACTATTGATAAGAATATTTTATGCTTACCTTGATAAAGGTTTTCCTGAGCCAATGTATTTACAAAGTCCTGTATATCGTTGCCTTTTTTTCTAAAATATGGAGAGAAATACAGGGAGACAGGAGAGAGATACTAAGACTGTAAGCATAATTTCAGAGTTTCTTCCCTATGTCATAAAACTCTTCACCAGCCATTGCAAGAACATTTCCTAGTTCAGTCCTAGGATAACAATTTTGTGTAAAATAGAACTGAATGTTACATGAAAGTAAAAAGCTCACAGAGACAAAATCTACAACTCAAATGCTATTTGATTGCAGTACCTTAGAAAATAGACTCAAATCCAATTATTCTCTCTAGTAATAAACTTGGAGTAGTAAGGAGATCAATTAGCTTGTAATTCTTGTTCTGAATTACAATTTCCATAACATTAGTTGAGGCTATTTTCTGTCTTTCTGTTTATCTTTCTTTCTTTGTCATACCGTCACTCCGCAAGTAACCATCTTTGTTGCTCAATGGGTTGACTTTGGCATGAAATGTGTCTCCTTTCCTTGATGCCACAACTTTTTTCTCTTGATCCAACAATAAATAAATACATAAAATGAAGGTTTAAAACAAATATTTATTGTGGTTTTGAGTTTCATTCGTGTCAACCCAAAAGACATTGAAGTCCTACCCTCAGTACTTAAGACGAAGACCATGATTTTGAAATAAAGTCTTTGCAGATGATCAAGTTAATATTATGATGAAAATTTTCAAATTGATGCAAAGGAAGATGGGCTTACCTGATCATGATAATAACAATTTAAATTAAATATTAAATATCTCCCCTCTCTATCATTTTAGGTACCGGCTCCCTTTCTGTTTCCTACTCCTCTTTTCCTTTGATCCTTTGCAGGTACACAGTTGTATTAATATTTATTTCCTAAGCAAAGGATACAGCTGTCTCTCATGATTTCTTCACACCAACAGATCTGCGGTGTTAGGGTCTTCTCCTCCACCTTCAAATAAGTAATGAAGATTTTTTTTCTGAACAAGGAATATTGCCTCCCTCTGTGTCTGCCACTGAAGAATTCTCCTTCTTTATGAAGTAGGTATTTCCGATAAAGACTCAACTTAGCCCTTTTGGCCACCCATTATCTGTTTCTCCAGTATTTGTACCCTTCTTAGAGTCAGAGAGATTCTCTTTGAGGTTACTTTAAAGCACCACACTTGCAACATGTTCTCAGAAGAGACACCAGCTGAGAAGCAGCCTTTTCTCAGACCAGAGCTCTTTCTGCTCTTTTCCTTCTCTGCCACTCAGCTGCTTTGTAAATCTCTCTTCTAAAGAGCTCATCTTTGTTGCTGTCGTCCCCATATTCCTCATGGGAGCAATTCTCTGATTATAATTTAGAAATGTTGAAGCCACACAGCACAAAATAATCCCAATATTAATCTCACAAACTTCTTACACATTCATCAGAGAAGATAAATGAAGGTGTGACTTACAATTGCCTTGCACCAGTGGCTTCATACCTTGTGCAACTGTTTTCTTATCAACTAGCTCCCTCTCTTTCCTATCTTCTTTATAGCATAACAAAACTGTAATACTTCATCCAGTCAATATTATTTCCTTCTGAAACCTCAATTAAGATAAGTTCTTATGATTCTTCATCACTTCCCCAGGTGAGAACCCATCAGAGCTGCATTATTACAGCAGTCAGTGGGGTACCAGCCTTTCCACCAAGTCCTGCACCTAAAGGAAATCACTGGATGCCTCCAACGGATGTCCAGGTCAGGTCAAAAGTAATAAATACACAACTGGAACCATGACATAGTAGAAGTTAATCTTGAATTAAGAAGCAGAATCCTAGGTCTGATTTTTGGCTCTGCAATATATTTTCTGTGTGATTTGGGGCCAAAGTTACTTAACCTCTCAATGTCTCATTTTTCTTACTTGTGAAATGGCTATAATAATACCACATACATTGTTCTTCCTCTGACCGCAATAAATTTTCCCTTTCTCCTCATCCAGTTTATTCTCTTAGTAAGCACCATATCCATTTTCCCCAGTTCACTGTGGAAACATGAAATTAGTTTCAATTCATACTCCTTCTTTACCCCAGACACTCTTACTCAATCCATCAGTAGAAGCTAAATCTACTTCTCAAATTTTCCACAAATTCTCCAGTTCCATCCATTTGTACTGTAACACTCTAATCAAATGGCATCATCTTTTACCTGAATCACTAAAATGTTTTTCTAACTGAACTCCTTGCATCTCTACAATACATTTTCTAGAATTTTTTAGAACATAATTTAGACCATGAGGTTTATCAGACTAAAAATCTTTTTAAAAAGTCCTCATGGGTGTGGCGCCTGTGGCTCAATGAGTAGGGTGCCGGCCCCATATACTGAAGGTGGCAGATTCAAACCTGGCCTTGGCCGAACTGCAAAAACAGAAAAATAGCCAGGCGTTGTGGAGGGTGCCTGTAGTCCCAGCTACTCAGGAGGCTGAGGCAAAAGAATCACCTAAGCCCAGGAGTTGGAGGTTGCTGTGAGCTGTGTGATACCACGGCACTCTACTGAGGGCAATAAAGTGAGACTCTGTCTCCACAAAAAAAAAAAAAAATTTGCTTGGAATATAGATGACCATCCCTTCACCTTGAGTCTATATTTACCTTTTAAGGTAAGATGAGATTCTTGTATGCAGCAGATATCTGGCTTTCCTGGATTCCCTATGTAAAGCATATGGTCTAAACTCTGATATTCTTCACTCATGACTTTGTTTGTCCTTTTCCTTCTTAACATCTCTCTGTCACTACACAGGAATTTCCATGTGGGTAGACATAATTTCTGGCTTATTCACCATCAAACACCCAACTCCAAAGTGAATGTCTGGCCTATAATAGGTGTTAAAAAATACTTGTGAAATAAATAAATAAGACATTAAAGGTAGGAAGGCCTATTCCAATGTCTAAATTATGTTTCTATATCATAAACACTAAGCACTCAATAGAGGACCTATCATACTGTATTATGCACTCTCAACAGCTATTTATGGAACTAGGGAATAAATGAACAGGCAGAAGTCTCATCTAGACCTGATTATTGTTTCTGCTTCTCTATTTCTATTCAAGTAATACCCACATGTCAGCAACCTCCTTCATGAAGCATGCTTTGCCATCCTTCTTTCAGGCTACTAAATCTTTCCTTACTGAATTTCTATTACATGTACTGTCTTGGAACTTTTAATACCAACTCATATATATATATGAATTGGTATGAGTTGGTGTGAGAGAGAGCATGTATAGATCATGCTCCAAATAAATGATGATTATTCTTAATACCCTGATGTAATAAGAGTGAGTATAAAGGAGTTTACATAACTATGTGAGTTTACTTATCCCTCGTGTTCTTGTGACAATTTTTGTATCTCCTGGCTTCCCAAACTCCCATCCTCTCCCATTGCCCACACCCACTCGCCTGCTACCTATTCACACACACAAACTAAGGACAGTTGTGTCACTTAAATTGGATGAAGAAGAAACATATCTCTAATGGCACTGCCAGGAAAGGTCACTGGCATGTCTAGTAGGGACCAAGAAGCTTCTGTGCCATATGTGGTGGCCAACTCTCCTGGTTTGCCTGGAAATGAGGGGTTTCCCAGGATGCAGGACTTTCAGAGTTAAAATTGAGAATGTCCTGGACAAACTGGGATGAGACCATCACCCATTCTAGGAAGACAGCTGAACAATTTTTATCCTTTTTATCTCATATGTGTCCCTGAGGCTCCAGGTACAAGGTATATAGTTAAAAGGGCCAATTTTTTTCCTGACATGACTAGTCATTTTTGCCCCTTTATTCTCTCAAGGAGAGTGATGCACCAGCCTGCTCTTAAGTGTCTGCTGACAAATCTTCGGAAAAGAAAAAAACGAAATTATTATAGTGATTCCAACCTCCAAATTACTTTTCACAACCTCCCTTCACTCCCACATCCATATCAAAGTTTGTGGAAATGGTTACATGGAAATCACACATCTTTGTGTTTACTGGGTCAGGACAAGGTAGATACAAATGGCAGGTGGCTCCTGGGAAAGCAAAGAAAATACTTTTTGGTGAAGGAGTGAAGGGAGCAAAACAGAGAGATGATTCCTTTGTCAAACATATAATGTGAGGAAAAATAATTACATCAGTGCACTTCCAAAATAATATAGTGTTCTGGGAAAATGGAGGAAATTGGAATAAGAAGGAAAGACAAAAGTCAAGACAGAAGAAGATAGTTTTATAAATTTTCACATAACAAAGGAAACAAACACCTTAAACTAAATCATATGTAAATGTGGACAGGGTGGAGGGAGAAATCTGGATTCATGAAGGTAACAGTTTGGGGGGCAATGAGGATAAGGTTATGCAAGTGACAAATCCTGTCACACAAATGATAATGTGGGAATTATGAAGCAAAGGAGGAGAAACAATAATTATAACAGAGTTTGATTTGTATTAAGTGCTCCACATTGTGAAATCATGCTTGAAGCATTAATTGAGGTTGGCTCAGATTGAGGCAGAAATTGCAAAGTCAGTTTTGGGAGAAATAGCAATTACCTGGGACTATTTGGTGGTGAGAAGGCAGGAGAGATGGAGACTAGCACTGAGTCCCTGTCATCCATGCTGGCGTTAATGATGTGGTGAGGGCAGACACAACAACCACCACACTAAACCCCGGAGCCTTGTTGACCTGGGGTGAGCTGTGGGAGAGAAAATGGGGGCGGGGAGCTGCTGAAAGACTCATCACTGAGGATAGACTCAGCCATTACCACCCATCTACCCACAGCAAGTGAGGGCCAGCAACACAAGTTTAAGTTCATTCTGGACCAGCGTCTCATGGCAGCATAGAATTTTTTGGCTATGAACTCTAGTAAGAGAAAGAGCTGGATTTAATCATTGTACCCCGTAAATGTTTGCAACTATAATTTGTTACTTTTAAATAATGCTAATTTTTATAAGGAACAAAAAGAAATTGCTGGAAAGAAATACGAGGTACAGAAGACTTTATTTTTTGTAAATGTTGAGGGGGGCAGTGGAGGAATCCCAAGATTATTTTGTTTCTTGACAAAATGGTGTGTAATAGAGAAAACAAATGGGATGTGGGAGAAAGAAAAAAGAATTGCTGGAATACTTTCTCTGAGTAGACAAAGGGGCCTATCCCTTGAAAAGAGCACCGACAATTTCCATGTAGCAATGGTGGGTTTTTAGGGAAGATGAGCAGATAGATGTTTGCAGGGATACACAGCAGTGTCACTCAGAGGGTGGCCTCGGGACAGGCACTGATCAACAAACTATTGTTTCGTTATCTCCTGATTAATTCAGGACATAAATTGAGGGTGTGTGTTTGGAAAGTATTAAGGAAATCTGCTAGAATGCTTTTATGTCTGCTAAATCTAATATTAAAAATTTTAGGCTCATTTTTTGTTTGTCTTTGTCTTGTTTTTCTTTTCTCTATGTCATAGACCAGAATAAATGCTCATTGTATTTTTTAAAAGTAACAGATTGGAAATTAAAAGATAGAAAAAGAGCAACAGACAGAGAAAAATATAAAAATACAAAATTACCCTTTCCCACTGACAGTTTGAGAAGCAGCAATAACCATACTGCCCACGAAGAGTGGAGGTGACAGAAGAGGTGCTGGAGATCTGGGGCTTCAGGAATATGAACTAGTTAGAGAGATACAGGAGTGAGTAGCTTTCAAAGTGTGACCTTTAGGCCGGCAGCATCAGCATTGCTTAGCAACTTACTAGAAATGCAAATTCTCTAGCACTCAAACTGGAGGAATAAGAAATTGAGTAACATGTACTTTATTATACCCTCCAAGTGACTCTGATGCACACCAAAGATGAGGAATCACTGGACTAGGGAAAGGTAGTAAAATTATGAGCTAAACTCTAAGAGTCCACCTTAGGTTAGGATTCATATATTTAATGTGCATTCAGACAGCATGGCTGGGAGTTTCTCTTCTGCCTATACTTTGATTTAAAGACTTTAGTTTCCAAATGCAAGATAATAAATTTATCTTATTTCGAGCACCTAAGTTTCTGATTATTTATTATAGCAGCAATAGAAAACTGAAAACACACCCCTTCCAGAGTGAACCCACAAGAATTTCTCATAATCCTCCACCCAGTTATGAGCACAAAGGACCCTACAAGGTCCAAGGCCCCACAGGAGGCTGAGGCCACAAGACGCCAGCAATTTGGGTCCCAGAATCACCATTTAGAAGACCTCCTGTATTAAATTGTGAGAGAGAAATAAAACCTACCCAGCTGAATCTCTGAGATTTGGGGGGAGGGGTGAGAGCAGTTAGCCTAGTGTGACACATAATGAGATTGATTCTGATGGTACTGAGGGTGTGAGTGGTGTGGAGAGACTGTGACGTGTAGGGAAGTCTCATCTGAAATGCACAGAACTCCATAGCTCTCTCGGCTCCTGCCAATGCTACAGTGGAGGCCACCAGAGAACTGGTAACATTTGCATATAATAACTATAGCATGATTAAGGGCTGTGAGCACAGCAAAAGGAAATAATTAGCACACATGTTAATGAGGTTCTTTCGTAGCTCTCCTGAGTGATAATTGTTTGTACCCAAAGATTTCAAGCCTTGAGCAGGTGCACATGAAAATAATAGTCTTTCCCAACTCCTTGGTAAGGAGCACATAAGTTTTCCTCTAGGTCAGTGGTGTTCAACCTTCCTAATGGTGCAGTCCTTTAATACAGTTGCTGTGGGTCACGACGCACAGGTTGAAAACCACTGCTCTAGGTCATTGCTTGGGACACTAATGACTTACAGAAAGACAAAAGATGTTTAAACAAATCAAGTGAGCACAGCTGGTAAGTGGATAAGTGCTGATCAATAAACATGATGAATATTTTTCCTTTTGGATATGTCTTTATCCCAACCGCAATCTGTCTTCTTTCTAAATTTCCAAATTTCTATTTAACCACCATGCTATTTGTCTCACTGTTCTCACAAACACATTGGCCGTAACAATGCTTACATCAGCAATCCTAGAAAACGGTGCCATATAAATGGCAAACAAATTTCGTCAATTGGAACATTTGGGCCGGGTATGAGAAGTCACATCATAGACAATGGAGAAAAATCCTGAAATACACCTTGAACTCAGTCATTTAAAACCAGACTCTAAATAAACAATAAAATGTTAAATTGTCAAAAATAATTATTCAGTGATAGCCTAGATTAGATAAATGGTAGTAACGCTGAATACATTTTGTTTGGAACTTGTTCTAAGATTTTAAAAGATTGATGATTCATAATTAAATGAAGATTATATAATTTCGGATGCATACAATAGATTTTTTAATATAAAGCAAGAAATGTAGATTGAAATATTTTGGGGGTCATTATCAAAGATCCTTGGGATGACTAGGGTGAAGCTAGGTACTGAGGGCATAATAAGTAATTCAGGACTTAAATGTTGAATCAAACTAGGAACTTGTTGAAAGGAGTTACATTAATCATCTTAACATATTCAGCATCAGTCTTGGCACCTAAAACAAGTTTACAACCAATGCATTTATTTTAATGAAGAAAATGTATAATCACTTTATTTGTACCACTTGGCAATATGGGTTTTCATTCAATTAGATTGAAAGCCAGTCTCCATGCCAAAAAAATAAATAAATAAATAAAATGCAATAAAATCTAATAAAGATCAGTTATTTGCAGAATTGCCCAATTAATTTCAGTTCTGGAAGCAGCTGAAAAAAATGTGGCTAAAACATTGTCACTAAACAAGGACAGATAGCTAATGGGAGTGGTATAGAGTGGTATATGCATGGCCCACCGAGATACCAAATTATGCCCTGTATATTCTCATGTTTGTATTTTCCTCTTGTTCCTGTCTATCATTTCCTTGCTGAAATCTGAAACAACAACCTGTGTTAGCTGTGACTGTGGGGAGAATATTCATTATCAGTTATGGCTAGCTAAAGGACAAAATTATTGATTTTCAAAGGCATTTTGAACTGTGACTAAATTACATGGTCAAAGCTTGCAGTGATTAACAATAAATCAAAGCAGGCAAACTTTCTTTTTTCATAGTGACAGCCCACATCCACATTCAGCAATCAAACTTATAATAACTCTAAGGTCTTTAATTTAACATAGTTCTCCATAATCATACCATGCATAGATGCAATCACACTCATTCCACTCTTACAATGTCACCTCCCTGCTCAAGAATGCCTAATGACTGTCTGGCCTGATGTATCCTTATGGTTAGAAACTTAACAATGTCCCCCTCAGTCCGCCCAAATTTCTATGTTAAGCTCCTAATCTTTAGTACCTCAGAATGCAATGATATTTGGAGACGGGGTCTTAAGTTAAAATCAGACCACTACAGCAGCCCTAATATTGGTCTCCCTATAAAAATACCCAGGAATGGCAGGAAATACCAAGAGAAAGACCAGGTGTGCAAACACACAGAGGAAAGACCACATGAGGACACAGGTAGAAAGTGACCACCTGCAAGCCATGAAGAAAGACCTCAGAAGGAGCCAAACATGCCAACACCTTTATCTTGGACTTTCAGCCTTCATAACTGTAAGAAAATAAATTGCTGTTGTTTAAGCTGTCAATCTACAGGATTTTGTTATGGAAGCCCTGGGAAACTAATGCACATCAAGTCCAAACTCATCTTTATGGAATTAAAAATCTCACCTCAGGCAACTTTTTTGGTCCAATTTGCCATTACTCACCAACCTGCACCCCATGCCCCACTCTCATGCCCTCCCTCATGCCCTGTGATTGTTTCTGCTTACCTTCCATGTGAATGGATGGCTGTTCCAGAGATGCACTTACCTCTCAGGTCACCCACATAGCCCAAGACAGGGGCACCACAAAGTCTACTCTATATCAGCCCAGTTTCATCTCTTCCTAACATTTATCTGGTGCTACTAGTTTGGAAATCAAATATCCCTAAAATTCCAAACAAGTTCAATTCTAATGAGAACCCTGAGGGTAAACTTATCAGTACCAATCCAGAGCTGAGCACTGAGAGACACTCCAAAAATATTGGCTGAATAAATGAACTATTCATAAGGGATTTATTGTGTTCTTATTTTTAACCTAATTGTTTTATATTCCTCAATTTAATTACCTAGTTAAGAAGTAGTTAATTAGCCCCTGAGGTGTTTTTGGTTTTGTACTACGCATGGAGAATGCAGAAATAAATGGTCCACATTTTATCCTCTGGGACACGATGGTCCAATGCAGATTACAAATAAGTAAACATCAGTTAGAGCCAAAACAGGTAAATGCTGTTGTCTCTTATTTCTTGCACAATTTCTTTTCATAATTTCTTGTACAGGGTGGAGCACCTAGGCAATCTATAAGTACTTGTGAAATGATTGAAGAGAGAGAGTAAACATTAATTGGAGTCTTACATTCCCCAGCCAGACTTTAGCTCTTTCCCAGCCAAGACCCTTGGAAGCTCACCATAGCTCTTTTGTCTCCTGGAAATCTCTGTACCATGCTACATGAGAGGGAATCTGAGAAATTAACCTTCAAGTGCTGACAGCCTTTTGAAAAAATTAGTCAAGCCTCTTCCCTCTGCAAAGAGTTACATAGCCAGAGACAGGGTGACCATCTTTCCCAAGTAGCCCAATGAGTCCAAGTCTAAGCCTGATCTACAGCATAACTAAGAGTGCCTATGCACTCCTGCTTAGTCAGTGTTCCATTTAAGTAGCGAACGTGTTCTACTTAAGTGACAAAGTATATGCTTGACACACGCACAGACAACTTACCTTGAGGAAGTCTCTCATTTCAGGAATGGCTTGTTAAATATTTTCAAGTAGCTGGGCTCATTTTATCTGTACCATTTGTGCTAACTTGAGAGAACAGGGCAGATACTGCTGGGCTCTCTTAGGGAAAATAGTTGCCATGGCCTCTCTTAGGCTGATGCTACACCTAGTCCCAGAAGGTTATTCCATATCAGCTTTTCCATCCAGACCCTCCTATCCCTTTTGTAGACTTAGTATCTCGCCACTTCTCTTCTTTCCTTACATCCTTCTGATGCACGTCCAGCCCCTCGGCACAGTCTGCCTTGAGTCTGACTGTCTTCCCGAGTTTGAAGGCCCTCGTTCTATTCTCCACCTCACCCATTTTCCTTGGGGCTTTCCAGGCAGCCCCATGTGTATATTCATTGCTTCATTCAAAAAATAGGCATTCAGATATGACTATGAATGAGGTTCTAGTTGAGGGCAGACAAGTAGGAAGGAAAACTAGATTAGTAGCTCACAGGACTTGCACACACACACACGCCCCTGCCCAGGCTGTACCAGGGGAAGAACTATTGCATTCATCCCTCTTAGCAGCACTGTGAGCAAGTGTTGTGTTTCACTGTACACATGAAGAAGTTCAAAGACAAGGAGGTGTCTTCACCAACCAGGATCACTCGAAGAGGAGATGGCCGAGCTCAATGCAAGTACAGGTCTGTGAAGTTCAGTCCCACTTCTCTAAATCATTCTGTGCTGGTTCTGCTGAGGGAAGTGCAGGAGCCAAGTCATCCCAGAGGAGGGACTTTCTCTGGTGGAGCCACCCTGGAACCCATGGCTGAATGACATAGGGTCCTTGAAATCATTTAGGGGCAGTCTGGATGTTAGGAAAAGTTCTCAAAGGACATGACTTCCTTTAAAAGTAGTTATAGCCTTTGAAGTAAAAAAAGAGGGGAGAGGGTTTAGGTACAGTTTCCAGATAAAACACCAAAGGTCCAGTTAAAATTGTTTCAGATAAGCAATGAATACTTTTTAGTATATCATATATGTGTGAATATAAGTATATTTTGGGGAGGTTTTTGGCTAAGTCTGTCAATCTTAATTTCAAGCCTTCTTTTGGACCTCTTCTTATCTACATCTCTTGTCATAAAATAGAAGAGACCCAGAGTAGACTCATCCTAAAATACAGTAAGCATGGTGATAGGTGCCACTGTGTCATTCCAAAGAATTTGGAGTTTGAGGATGGGGAGGAAGCTGACAGCCTGCAGACAGACCAGAGGGCAGTAGCTCAGCTGACTTTGCAGCCTGAAATGTGCATCACTCACCCCTCCCTTAATCCTATATTTAAAAAGCTAATTTCTAAGGTAAACCCAAATACAAAATACCTGCTTATTAATTAACTTCTGCTTAGATAGATTTAATGCACAAATTCCAATGTGAGCCAAAACCAGATAATCCCACAAAGCACATTAAGCATGACCTTGTTTCCAATGCAGTCACTCTTTACAAAGTAAAGCCTACTTTCCTTAACTTTATATTCAATGCTGACCCCAAACTACCTTTCTAAACTAAACTCCCTTCAAAACTGAACTGAAGTTGTATCAAAGACAGCACACTCCCGGCTCGGCGCCTGTGGCTCAACGGGCTAAGGCGCTAGCCACGTACACCTGAGCTGGTGGGTTCGAATCCAGCCCGGGCCTGCCAAACAACAATGAAGGCTGCAACCAAAAAATGGCCGGGCTTGTGGCGGGCACCTTTAGTGCCAGCTACTTGGGAGGCAGAGGCAAGAGACTTGCTTGAGCCCAGGAATTGGAGATTGCTGTGAGCTGTGATGCCACAGCACTCTATCCAGGGTGACAGCTTGAGGCTCTGTCTCAAAAAAAAAAAAAAAAAAAAGACAGCACACTCTGGAGTATAGTCAAGCAAATGATGACAGTGAGCCTTTGCAACGCTATTCCTTTCCCCAGAAGAGATGCTACACATGAGTTTTGTCCATCAATACCCAAAGTCAGAGAAGCAATAATTATAGGAATACCTCACCACCTTTGCTTTCCAACCCACCGTGCCACCTGGATACACACTGCAGACAGTAGGATGATTGACACCCTGGAACCTATGCCGGTGGTATGTTCTCACCTAAGTGAACACTAAAATAGAGTGAGGAATACAAAAATTGACTGACAAGTAATATCAATGAAAGGAGGGGCAAGCAGCAGGATTGAACAGGGAGAGCTCTGACAGCAGAACTCAAATCTAAAAATGTGTTACCAACCCAATGGGCAGCTCTGAAGCAGAAATTTCACATTAGAGAAGTCCCCAAATGGGCTGAAATGGCCAGGCCCTTGTACCATTGTCCTGCTTAGCTTTTGGCCAGAATCCATCCTAAGAATAGAGTGACCACTAGAGCAGAGGTGGACACCAACAGAGCTAATGGAAGCTGTTAACCACATTCCCCGTAGTTGTGTAAAGAGCCTTTTTCTGGAAGGAGACACAGAGTAGGACATCTACCATACTCAAAAAGAGGCTCCCAGGTAGAGCTCGTCCTAGAAATAATTTCAGAGATGTTTCGGTCTGAAGCATCCCTTAAAATTCTGGTATTACATCCTCATCCTACCATTCAAGAGTCATCCTTTTTAAAACATTAAAGGTCTTGATATTTTTGAGATCATCAACATAGCTCTTAAAATACATATATACATATATAACAACTCTGTTAAACCTATTCACACAAGTAAACACAATTGTAGCAGTATTAGATGATAGCTAACACCATGGCATTGGGATTTGGTTGCTCTTTGTGTGAGTCTTGGCTGAGGAGTAAAGGTATTTGAAAACTTGGCTCGGCACTTGTGGCTCAACGGGCTAGGGCGCCAGCCACGAACACCTGAGCTGGTGGGTTCGAATCCAGCCTGGGCCTGCCAAACAACAATAACAGCTACAACCAAAAAAATGGCCAGGGTTCGGCACCTGTGGCTCAACGGGTGAAGGCACCAGCCAAATACACCTGAGCTGGCGGGTTCGAATCCAGCCGGGGCCTACCAAACAACAGTGACGGCTGCAACCAAAAAATGGCCGGGCATTGTGGCGGGTGCCTGTAGTCCCTGCTACTTGGGAGGTGGAGGCAGGAGACTCACTTGAGCCCAGGAATTGGAGGTTGCTATGAGCTGTGATGCCACGGCACTCTCTCCAGGGTGACAGCTTGAGACTCTGTCTCAAAAAAAAAAAAAAAAGTATTTGAAAACAAGATCCCACAGGAGCCATACAACAGATGGCATGTGTTTGAGTCCAGGGATGCACAAGGAAAAAGGAGCAAAAGCAGGAGATGTAGGACCCACTCTGAGCATGCTGCTGACCTATATGAGGGACAGTAGGACTCCCCAAGAGACTACCCAGTAATCCAGGCAAGTTAACCCTATCGAGATACCTCTCCTCTCTCTTTCCATCTACAGAGTTCATGCCAGTGAAACAGAGCTTAGAAGAAAGGCCTGAACTGTTCACACTGAGTAGGCATCTATAGTTCCCTAGGCCCTGCGAGGGAAAGATTTCTCATGGAGACTTCCAAAGCCCCCAGAGACCTTCTGTATCAACCAACATGTTGCTGCCAAGCAAGCTGTAGGCTTCCTGAAGGCAACAGCAATCTTTTTCATTTTGTAACTCCACAAGAATTTACTCAGTGCTGACTGCAAACCAGGCACCATGCTTTGTAATAAGGGGTGTGGGGGCAGATAAACTAGAAACACCAAGCTAAAGAAATTTCCCATTCAGCAATCAAGAAGTAAATCTTAAATTATAGTGGAAAATAAAGATTACTACTAAAGATACAAAAATAGACTACTGTGGGGTCTCTCAGAACTGGTATAAAATCCTGTCTCAGAGTTCAGAGGAGCCTGCCTTGAAAAGGGAATTCAGAGCTAGATTCTATAATTTTGTAAAATTTGACCAAAGAGAAATGGAAAGGATTCTATGAGAAGCATAAGCAAAACCAAGAAGTGGAGAAGATGTGTGTTTGAGAATGACCAAGAGTTCAGTATGCCTAGAGAAAAGAGAACGAGAATGAAAAGAAAGGAAGTTGAGAAGCATGGAGCAATGAACATGAAGTGTTGAAACGGGGCTGGTTCAGGAAGGGCCTTGTTCTCATGGGAAGGAATTTGGATTTTATCCTGAGGCCAAGGAGAAGTCACCAACTAGTTAGCAGGATGACTGGCACATAGTAAGTATTCAATTAGTATTAGTGGTTATTCAATCATTCATCCAACAAATGTTCATTCAACACTTAAGGGATTATGTCCCAGACACTTTTCTATGTTGGGGGGTTATAAAAAGAAATAGTGAGTAAAATCAGAAATTAGATCATCTTTCTTTGGGAAGTCTATTCTCTAACAGAAGAATCAAACATCAATAAAAAGGGTACATGTGAAATTCACTAAATGTAGAATACAAATGTCTTAACATAAGAACTAAGAAAATGCCGCAAAGGCTATGTTAACCTGTTTGATGAAAATATTTCAAATTGTATATAAAACTAGCACATTGTAAAAAAATAAAATAAAAATAGCCAGGCATTATGGCAGGTACCTATAGTCCCTGCTACTGGGAGGCTAAGGCAAAAGACTTGCTTAAGCCCAGGAGTTTGAAGTTGCTGTGAGCTGTGATGCCATAGCACTCTATCCAGGGTGACATAGTGAGACTCTGTCTATTAAAAAAAAAAGAAAGAAAGAAATCCAATATGGCAACTGAATTAATGTTATGGGAGATGCATGGTGCTGTGAGGTTTCTTTGAGGAAATGGCAATGACCAGAGGACATGCAAGGAAAGGAGCCATAATTAAGAAAGCAGGTGGTGGTAAGAAGAGAGTCCCAGGTAATGGAGAAATTTGAGCAAAGACCTGAGGAATGTATGCCAAGAGTTTTGGCTGAGAGCCTGAAAGAAAGGCAGCTGTCCTATCCCCCAAAGCTCAGGAAGTACAGACAGAGGTAACACTGGGGAAATAGGAAGGAGCCTTCCAAGCTAGGCCTGACATGCAGTGCTCAGGACTTCAGTCTTCATTGTCTGAGTAACAAGAAGCTAGGGAGGTTTTAAGTTGGGGTAAGGGATTGGGGCAATGCAAGGGTGACCATACAATTTTTCTTTTGTCTTGTTGCACTATGGAGAATGGACTGAGGGAGACACTAGAGCCTTTGATGTTAACTCGGACTTTGGTAATGTCAGTGAAGACAGGAGAAAGACACAGACTTGGAAGGCTTGGGTATCACAATAACAAGACTTTGATGAGAGATGAGAGAGGTTCTGCTTTGTAAAACTAGAGGGAAGGTAGTATTGTTTAGTTTTATCAGAATCCTGGACCAGGTTTGAAGAAAACATTGTGATTTCAGTGTGGGACATGTTGAAATTTATCTGTTATCAAGACAGATAAACAGAAATATCAATTAGTCATTTAGGTCTGATACAGATAGATATGACATTTATATATATATAAAACTTTGTGCCTGAGGTAATTGCCACTGTGAGCACAGATGATTTAACCTAGAGAGGAGGTGTAAAGTGAGCTGATCAGATTTGCCTTATGTAAATGTCATATGGGCTGCAGTGTAAAGTATGGGATGGAAAAGGTGAGACTCAAGACCGTCCAGGGAAAGGGAAGTTAAAGTAAGCAGAAGTGTGAAGATAATGGGGACAATGATACAATGTAAAGCAAAAGCTGTGTGGATGAGGAAAAGCACACAGACTGAAGAGATGAACAGCAACATTGCCCGGGGTGAAATGGGAATGGGAGAGGAAGAAGCCGCAGAGCCTCAAGGCTTGTGGCTGGGACAACTGGGAGGGTGCTATTGCCATTCTCTGAGAAATGGGTTCGAGATGATAAGTTCAGTTTTGAGTATGTTTGTTATACCTAAGGGCCTTGAGAATAAACTATTAGATTTCAGGTGTGCAGATATCTCCTTGGGTCAGGAGAGAGAGTGCTAAACCAAAGATACATATCTGGAAATCATATGTTATTTATGCCAGTACAAATGGATTCATTAGTGCATTTATTCAATCTGTGATCATTATTAACTATTCTATGATGTCTTAGCTGTGGGGTCAGTGAAAAAAGATTCAGTAAGTATGTGGTAAGAGAAAAGGTAACAGAAATGGAACCCTAGAGAGAGTCAACATTTAAACCAAAAGTGGAGGAGGCTGGGGAAAAGGCTGAGGAGAGACATGACTGCATTCAACACAACAAATAAT
Source organism: Arctocebus calabarensis (assembly GCA_963573935.1). Classification (NCBI taxonomy): domain Eukaryota; kingdom Metazoa; phylum Chordata; class Mammalia; order Primates; family Lorisidae; genus Arctocebus; species Arctocebus calabarensis. The sequence goes on along the minus strand of CAUYON010016449.1, from coordinate 36,093 downwards.
TTAACAGGGTTATAAAACACTTTCTTTATAGTCACCTGGTCTATCCTGCATTTTTCTTTGTTTCTTGAAGTATTTCACATAACGTTCAGAAAATAAAGGAATGAATTTCTTTGTATCCACTTACCAACACCATCAAATCCTAAACAAAAACAGGAAAGTGCAGACACTAAAAACACAAATTACACAGCCAGATTACCTGGGTTTAAACCCCGGTCCTGCCATCTTACTGTCATGTAGACTGGGCCATGTTGGTTCACTGCTCCTGCCATGATGAGTACCAAATACCTGTTAACCTTTTATCCCCATTATTTTTCAGCACATGCTTTAAATTGCATTTAAAGAAATTAAAACAGAGACTAAGGATGCTCTATTTGAGCTACTTCCCAAACCCACTGTCTTCTCACTACCCTCAGAGATTAACCACTATTTTGATTTTATTATTTATTATTCCTGTGTTTTACCTTAGCACTACCTAACCATATATCCATAAATGGAATCCAACATAGTTTTGAATATTACCAGGTACATATAAATGGTATTATTATATATGTCATTCTATCGCTTCCTCTATTTAATCAACATTGAGAATTTTTCTTAATTAGTCTATGATTGTGCCTTTAAAAGAAGTTCGAGGTTCACATCAAAATTCAGCAGAAGGTACAGAAATTATTCTGTTTTGGCATGTTGTATTTTTTATTCCTACTAAAGAATTTCCTCACAAAATGTTTGGTCTGACATTAATATTGCTCCATGAGCTCTGTTTCCATGATTTGGTACAACTTTTTTTCATATCTCTATTGTCACACATACCTGAGATTCAAGATTTATTTGGCAGGTACATTTTGGTTGTTTGCAACTTTCTTCTGTCATCATTGCTCAATGAATGTGCTATCCCTATTGTTTGATATTTTGGCTATTATCACTGGTTTCAAACATGTCTATTATAAAGTGAAAGTTTATTATAATTTGATGATCTCTTTTTTAATAGGTGAGTCCAGTTCAGCTATATTTTTGTGATTACCATTGTAACTGGAATTACATCCTTCCTTCTTAAAAGGCCATGGGTTAATGGCCTGGGTGAAGGGCTCAACTACAATTTGAACTTTACCTAACAAATACTATGATGAAACCTAATCACTTGTACCCTCATTTTAATCTGAAATTAAAGAAAAATAAAGTGCAAAAAAAAGGATAATAATTACAATCAAATTTGTTTCAATTCTTCCTTAATAGAGACTTATGTTTAGGGGTATAATACAGAAGACCGTTAGTGATCTTTTTCTCCCCAAGATAATAAGATACAGGCAGATAAACTAAAAATTATACTTTTTAAAGATGCTATTGAAGAGCAGAGGATTCTAGGAAGCATTGATGAACCGAATTCCAGAGAGAGGTAAGCCATTAATATGTAAGGCAAGAGATGCAGAGGCTTCGATACATGAAGAATCAGTTTCACAACCTAAATGTCTACCAACTCAGGAATGGATTACTAAGCTGTGGCATATATATACCACAGAATACATTTCAGCCATAAGAAAGGTGGAGACTTTACATCTTTTCTATTAACCTGATGGCGCTGAAACACATTCTTCCTAGTAAAGTATCACAAGAATAGAGAAGCAAGAATCCAACGTACTCAATACTAATATGAAGCCAGTAGACAATCTAATACATGTCCACATAAGAGAAAAACTCAAATCAATTCAAGGTGGGGGTCAGGGGAAAGAGAGACTGGGAAGAGGAGAGGAAGAAGGGGGATGAGTGTGCTCCCACTTAATGGGCACAAAGTTAGGGTATATGGCACACTTCTTGGGTATACGATACAATTATAAGAGGGACTCTGCCTAACAAATGAAAACATTGCTCTTTGTACCCTTAAATTAACCTGAAACATTAAAAAATGATCGGTTCCATAAATCAAAAGGTTGAACCTTTTGATTATAGTGAGCACTAATGAGATTTATTGCAATCATTGATGGACCTAAAAACAAACATGAAACACTCTTCATAACAATATTTTCCCTGCCCCACTAGCCTCTTCCCTGAAGTTCTAATTCAAGAAAAAATAGATAATTCGAGCACACCTTCTATTTAGAGTGAATTTGTAGTTATAAGTCCTTCCATAAAGAAAATAACAGGGCAAATTTTGCCAAACACCTAAAAAAAATCAATTCTATACAAAACATTTTTAAAGGAAGAAAAGGAAGAAATACTGTGAACTACTCTATGAGCATTACCAGGCAAAGACAATAGGAAATAGAAAGGTCCACACTAACACTTCTCACAAATATAGAAATAAAAACCTTTAACATAATGTTAACAAACTGAATCCAGTACGAAAGAAGGTAATACATAATGACCATATTGTAACAATCATATTTACAGGGCTGGATTGTTTATGTAGATAACCTGAAGAATTTATATACATACTATAATATATCCACAGGCAGTCCCTGGGTTATGAATGAGACAGGTTCTGCATGTTTGATCTGAAGTTGAGTTTGTATGTAAGTTGGAACAGGTACATTTATGTAGTATGTATAATAGCTTCTATTCCTAAGTGTGAATTATACGTAAATTGGATGTTTGTCATTTGAGGACTGCTTGTGTATAAATATAAACACATATAATATTCATGGAACCTAATAAATGAATAACACAAAATCATATAATGCAAGTTCATCATAAAATAGCAATATTACTTTGATGTACCATCAACCAATAACTAGAAATATAATCAATACTGTGATGGATTAAAGATGGACACAAATCCTTGAACATTCCTTTTAGCAAGAAATTCATTCTGTGCTCTCTCTCTTTGTGTTTGATGATACTTTGATGCTTCTGACATCATGTGATGGTATCTACGTCCCATTCATTAAAACGGATCGGGCTCTGGGTTGCGTATTAAATAACATGGTGCAAGTGGCTATGAGATTTTCCAGGTTGTGCCTTAACTAGCAACTTCCACTGCCCGTTTCTTGAAACTCTTTTATTGGAACTCAACCAGCATATAGTGAAAAGCCACGCCTCATGAAGAGGCCTCCTGCAGGCACATCAATTTGTAGCCTTTGCCAAGCTGTTCACTAACATCAACTGCCAACCATATGAGCAATGTATCTTGTGTGTCCAAGGTGAAGCTTTAGGTTTAGTAACACCAGCCACTGTATGGCTGCTACCTCACAAATGACTCCAAGTAAGAACTATCCAGTTAGATCAACTCTATTCATAGAAATGTGAGAAAAATCTCCTTTAAAATTGAAAATTGTTTTTTAAGCCATGAAGCTTCAGGGCGGTATTTAACCCAGAGGAAACAACTGAAATAAAAATCATTTGCAATAGTATCAATAAACAAAATAAAATTACTTAGGAGTAAATTTAATGACACCTCCATAATACTGCCGAGACATTAAAGAGGCAGACACACACTGCAGCTTTGCAAATCCATAGGCATCAGACAACTATCAAAAAATGCATCCTCCCTTGGCCATGTTCCTGATGGGAGAGCCAATCCATGTACTCATTGTCTCCAAGGACCATTACTGCTCACAGAAAAGAAAGCTCCTAGAATGGCCTGTGTCCATCCCCCTGCCCAAAGAAAGATTCTGCAAGAATAGATTTCAATCTTTCCTCCAAGGTGATCAACAAAGTTTGCAAAGTTTTGTCAAAACTATAGAAAGACCATATAAAAATACGTTCCCCCTTGTGAAGCACATTCTATTCCTGATCTGAATGATGCACGTCCTGGGGCCTCCATCTACAAGAGATGTGAATAGTGTCCTGAGACTGCCCTAAGTCACTGTTGCACAAGGGGGTCAGGACTTACCAACAGCTACTAATAAGCTGGAAACTCTACCTGTTGCTTTATTTCAGACACTCTACAACTTTTGAATGTATTGCTGTTTCTAGTGGCTATTCTGTGACAGAGTCATTGGCCAATATCTTACTAAAATCCATAGAGGAACCTGGATTCTTTTTTATAAATCCCAAAGTTGCAGAGATACTCAAACCTGCAAAGTAGGCATTTATAGCCCCATTTTTCATGTAAGAAAATTGCTTCACAGAACCTGGGACTTATGCTTTATCTGAATTTGAAGTATTTGCTTGCTTCATCTCCACTTTGTCTCTGCCTGGCCTTGTCTTTGTTTACCTGTCTGTGTCCCCCATTAGATGGGGAGATCCTCAAGTGCAAAGGCTGCGGCTTATAAATCTCCATATCCCTAAGAAATAGGACACACTTAGCTTTTAATCATTATGCAAAATGTCACTTAAGTTTTTGGATTAAAAGTTGTCTCATATCTTAATCTAAGTATCATCTCCTTCAACCTGACTTAAGTCCCAGAAGCCACATTTTTCTCATCTTTGCAACCTCAGCATCTCGTATGATGGTTGGCATACAGGGTGTGTCTCATAGTAGAGTAAATGACAGTGTACCCAGTTGCCCTGGCCTTTACAAACTGACAGTGGAATCCTCAAAAAAGTTATAGAAAGGAGTAAGGGTATTAATGAAATAAAATGCTGTGAATAATTTAGTAATTAACATTGCATTTATTTGCATATATTTGCATGTTTATTAGCTTATAAAATGCTTACGTGTTCATTTTCTGACATGATTTTCGTAATGATCCTATGAGATACACAAAGTGAACGTTATCAGCATTTCATAGATGAGGTTTAGTGTCTTGCCTAAAGATACAGGAATAAAACGTGGTGAGTTTGCAAATTAGTACCCAGAGTTCCTAATTTTCTGTGTAGAACTTTTCTCACTATATCGCCCTTTGGCCAAAAACACTAACTGAAATGCAACCATTTGTAGATGTGAAACTGTGGTCAGGTTTTTAAAATTTTGGACTTTAATGTTCTCATTTACAAAATTTTAATATTTTTATTCCATCTTCTCCAACATGAGCCATACTTGTATATTATTGTTAACATAATTAATATATTAATTAAATTATGTGGTTTGAGAATATAATTGAATTGTATTTTTAGAATGCAATTAGTATTTATTAAATTCATTGAATCACATGTATTAATTTCTATTAAAAATAAAAGTGCAAGAATGATAAAATACTAAATGAATATTAAAACATTAAAATTAATTGTGGGAATAATTTTGAGGAAGAAAAGAAATAAGAAATTTTTTTAAAGAGGCAGAGATTTGAAGGGTGATGTCTTTCATGAATTCTGCTTCCTTTTTCCTCCTTGAGGCTGGGAGTCCAGGGGGGTCAAAACGTCTGCTAACCCACAGCAGCCCTTCTCAAAAATTCAGCAAGTCATGGTGACAGGCCTGGCTGCCTTTTTCTGCCCTGCTCTCCAGTACCTGAGTTGCGCTAATGATGCGGTAATATAGCTCTTCACCACCACCTTAAGACTGCTTTGTGGTAATTGTGCAGATTTATGTAGCCTATCTTATAAACCCGAAAAGGGGAGCTATTAGATGATTCTTCAAGTGAGCTTTCTAAATGCCAGATGAAAAGTCACACAATCAATGACGGAATGAGAGAACCTATTCACTTGTCAGCAGTGACAAGCATTACCTCTGGATCGACATGTCTCGTGATGTTATAGACAAGTGCAGATGGCTTTTGTAGCTCAAGTCCAGTTAAATAAAATTGCACTAACCTTCCAGGGTTGCCAGGGTTGGTGCTTATAAATCTAGTTTGTGGGAATGTATGATGTCAACAGGCCTGTGAAGATATCAGAAATTTCTTCCTGAGGATCACTTGAGTCTAAGTCTACCCTGACTTCTCACCACTGCCAACACAAATATTCAACCCCAGCAAACAGCATCCTCTATACTTTCCTGTCTCTGTGAATATTCATTTATGCCATTTATCTAGAATGGCTTTCTTTCTAACACCTCTCTAACAATAAAAATAATGGCTGCCATTAATCACCTAAATGGGTGCATTGGATCCCACATTTAAATCACTGCAGGAATTGCTATCTCCATTTTACAAAGGAGAAACCAGAAGCTCAACACAATTAAATGATATGTGCAAAGTACACAATTAATGATAGAACCAGGAGTTAAACTCCAGTTTAACTCAAATCCATGTATGTTTCTTTTCTCAACACCTGTTCCAAGACTAGCTCCAATAGAAAATTATCTTAGAAAAAACAAGTCTGAGTGATGTCCCACCTCTTTTTCCCCTACTTATTGGCCACTTTGCATCTCTTTGTAGCCTTGTAATGACTCTAGATCTCTAGTAGTTGCTTCCATTAAACTATTAAATTTTTGAGAACAGAATGTCGTCTTATATTTCTGGTATATCTTATGCATAACCCAACATTTTTTTATTCAAAATGAAAGTTTGGGGGAAGACGAACATCCCATTTGTTGTCCTATTGATCTTTGCATACTATTAGGTACTACATACATAGCAGACACTCCAAAACTGGATGTTGACATGAGCTTAAATTGTACTTAGACTCAAGGTCCATCTGAAAGATGAAGAAACAGACACAAAGAAGTTAGGAGCCCAAATTCACACAGAATTGTTTTTGAAGAGCTAGGTCTTTGGGTCTACTGACCAGTAGACCCCCCCACCCATTAAACTAAGATGACCATTTAATTTATTGCCCTCCAATAATAACAATATTAAAACATTATTTCAGGACTATAGGCATAAAGCAGAACATATCATCTCCTAATTACTTCTCAGTGTCTTTACCAATGACAATAATAATAGCACCTGCTTATGTAATATACGGTGCTTAAGATGTGCCATCTTGTATTCTGAGATTATAGATATTATCTATGACATAGAGTATAAACATACATATAAATAACAACTTGTTTAATCTCTATAAATAATTACTAGTATTATCACCATTGTACAAATGAGGGAACTGAGGCACAAATAAGTAAGTGACTTGCCTAAGGTCATATGTCTAATTAATGTTTTAGCTAAAATTTGACCTCCAATAGTCTGGTTCACAAGCCCATGCTCCTAACTACCACAAAATAGGAAGCAAATTCCCAACTCCTGCTTCAATAAGCAGTCACTGTTTTTTTCCAGCCAAGTGCCATAACCTTGGCCAAGCTGCCATTACTATTACATAGTGGGAAAGGCTCAGAATCAGAAAGCAAAAGAAAGGAAGTCCAGTATCCCCTACCCCCTAACTCCCTGGGTCATCCTTCTCCAAACCTCAGTTTCCCATCTTCAAGTATGTTAAACTCCTTCGTCTAATGGTCTACTGGCTTGAGAGCCTTCACTGATGGGACTAGTTGACACAGTTATTACTTTAGGGTTTTAGCACAGCCTGAAACCTTATAAGTGACAAAGGAGATAACTCACCTTAGTCTGGGTCCTAGGGAGCCATCATGCCTGGCTTCTGAAAGCCTTGGTGACAACAGGCCAGCTCACTCACAATAGCCTGTAAACTTGAAACAGCGTCTCCAATTTTCAGATGAGAAAGAAGAAATTCAGGAAAGCTCCACGATTTACCCAAGTCATACAGTTAATGTATGACAGACCCAGGGTTACAACCCCATCTGTCTGACCACAAAGCTATGACTGTTGTACTACACAGCCAGCTGGCATAGCAATGTTGCCTTATTTGCCAAATAACAACTTCCAGTATCATTATTCAATAGCAGCGTGGCTCAAAAGTGCTAGTATCCAGTGAGGACAAGAAGCATGCTTTTGTTTTCATTTTATCCTGGGCAAAACAATTCCATTCAATTTAACCACCTTTGCTCCCTGTGCCAGCCTCTGTCACGTATCCTGAGCACTCTAATAGAATCAAGATGTTTATGAGGATACCACAAAAGTATACCACTGAACTTTGGAGGCTCTATGGTTGCCAGGGAAACAATCTTTTCTTACATATAGAATAGCTTCTTAGAGATTAAGACCTCAGAGTTATGAGAAATTGGAATCGTTTCAGAGCAGCTCTCCAGGTAAAGCATGCAGGGGCATTACACCTTCCCTACTTAGGGATCCCAAAGTCCACCTCCAAACCTCATTCTTGCTGCACTTATGACGGGATGTGGACCCCTCCACTGCTGTTCGTGTTGCTGAGGACCAAGAGGTTCCAGCCCAGGCAGGTTCATTCAGGAATCAGCCTCCTACTTTCCTGGTGGCAGAAACATGGACTAGCACAAAGAGGGCAGAGCTTTCCGACACAGACCTAAAAATTGTCTGGGCCCACCTCAGACGTTGCTACAGTCTCCCTTGCTGCTGGCTTGTTACTCAGGTTACCATACCAATTCCCTTTCTACTCTGATCTCTAACATTTATTTATTCCTGGGATGATGTTACCCTTTCTTGTGCTGAAACAAAACATACTTTGGGACTCACAAGACAACCTTTCAAAAGACTGCTTTTCAGTCCTCTTCTCTCGTCCCAGCCTTCAGAAACATGTCTCCTGTTGTCTGGCCCTGCCCTTTCCCAGTATCCAGGACACTTGTTGCCATGAGCCAGAGGCAGCTCATATAAAGGAACTTAATATGAACTCTTTCAATTCTCAGGTGTTGCTACAGTTACAGTCCCACCCTCTCTACCATTTCAATAAATGCACAGCCAGCCTGCACATACTTAATAACCCTCTGCTCCAGGATACTCCCTACCAACTAGAACTAGATGCCTCTTAGTGTTAAGAGCATCACCTTGTTGGTCCTGGCCCTGCCATCAAAGCTGCAAAGATACATTGGAGCCTAGGAAATTTCCTCAAAGAGGTACGATGTGTTCTCAAACTCCCCGCCCCAGGTCCTCTCCTCCAACCTAATCACTCATTTCTTGAGCCAGTCCCCACATGACCACACACCATCACCATCAGGAGTGGAAGGTGATACTCTCCTCCCTTGACGTGACTTTGGCTACCTGAACAGAGTGGCCACAGAACAGACATGGGACCACACTAACACATGACTTCCCATTCCTCCTGTGGTTTTGCTGTGGTCCTTGCTGACACTCTCCCCACATGACCCCAGGCCCTGGTTTGTGTTTTTAGGCTTCATTTCCCAGTTTTTCCCCAGCCTGAGCAGCCTGCGAGCTGTCTAACTCACAAATCTGTCCTTTCCAGTCTGTACCTGTCCCATTCATCTCCCCTTTCTAACAATGCCCACTCAGAATCAAATTACTTCCATGAGCAGTTACAGCATTTTTAATTCTTCCAGTTGCATTAAGATTTCCTGGTTTAGATAGTCCTTCCCCTTCCCTGCCATAAGTATCTGCTCCAACCTCTGCCTTCAAACCAAGTCAACCCACTCAACCCTGTGAATTGCTCCACATGTAACCAATAAAAAGGAGCCTTGGACATTCCATCCCAAGGCTCACTAGTGCCTCTAACCTCCCTCTTACTTTTCCCCTCCTCTTTCAGCCCAGAACCTATTATTCTGCTCCCTGACGTCCACCATTCAGCACCTGCCCCATAGTAGTCATGCTTTGGAATAAGGCCCCGATTCACCCTTCTGGTATTATTCTTGGCATTCTTTCTCTGCCAAGGTGAGTTTACCATCCACATGGTGATAGATTCCCTGCCCACCTGCCCTGCATGGCATGAACTGAGAAGTCAGTGGCATCCCTATCCACAGCATTAAGGTTTGGAAAATACCACAAGACTGATTTGAGGCAATTTGGAAGGGGCTAGTGTAAAAGTTAAAAGCAATTCCCTTGCAAGGCTCTTTGGTTCCATGAAAGCTTCTCACTGAGTCTCCAGCTCTTGTTCTAAATTGATGTTATTGTCCATTTTCTAGATAGGACCAACTTGATTTCTGAAACCTAAGAGAGGGGAAAAGTGCACCCCTGAAGGACAAAAATAAAAGCAGACCCTTTATGTCTCAAGCAGAGTTTCAGCCTTGGAAGGGCACATATTGTTACAATTTTTAGTTACCAGTGGAACTGTGGTGTGTTGAAAAGGAAAACACAAGCACATGCCCCATCTCTTCACATATAGTTAATCACCTAAGGAAGAGGGAACATTCCTTAAGTTTTGGTGCCTCCTCATTAGCATAACCAGCCTAAAATATGTGTTTCTTAAGTATTTGTTACATTGAATCTCTTCCTTGCCTACTTGGGTAGTAAGTGACCCAGAACTGGTTGGTGTTGATTTACCGAAGTTTACTGGACTCAACTCACAGCAAACCTGTTTTCAACCAGGCTGCCTGGCCAAACCCTGCATCAATTCAATCTATTATCTGACAAAATGAAAGAAGCTATTTTCAGATTTTCCATGTCCACTGTGGTTCTGAGTAACGCCTGAGACTCGTTATCTAGCAATTAAACAAGAAAAGATGGAAAATTGTATTTACATTTTCCACACTGTTGAGCTTTCTGTACCTAACCTTGGAACACTTAATACTGTGCTGAATTATGATTCATCAGAGCAATGATTTTATTTATAAAATCAGAAATAAAGCTTAACGCTCACAAGGAAAGCTATCTTTAAAGAGAAAGGAGAATAAAACACGTATTTCAAACTCATCAATGATGAAAAAATGAAAACTACTTTCATCACTGAAAGTGAGATTTTCAGATCTCATTTCTCTTGCTTCCTAATCTTAACTCAGGCATCCAGAAAACCCTTGCCCTAACAGCTACCTGCCCACAGTCTGGGTCCCCTCAAGGTTCAGCTTCCAAGTGACTGCTCCCATGGAGGCCTCTCTGCCCAGCTCTGCATCTCCACTCACTCTGGTGCTCTCCACCTGCATTTAACTTGTTCAGGCCTCTGCATTCTGTATTTCTGACATTGCAGTCACTCACAAGTGTGTATCGCCAACATATATTTCACATATTGTGTTTGTTATAGTTCATTTACATACATACAGAATGGAGAATGTAAAGATTTCCAATTTCCTTTATAACACAGAACAGAAGAATGTCCACTGTTATCAAATGTAATTTTAAAATATACCTTGTAGCCCTGGGGCAAAGACGGTGGACTGGAGCCAGCTTTTGACAGAAGCTCCCATCCAAAGTGAAGGATAATGACCAAAAAGTATCCCAAAAAGCGGAAGACTTGGAGCCAATCTGAGAGAGAAGAGTGATAACTGCATGTCACCTCTGCTGAGGCAAGCTGCAACTCCAAGAAAGCAAATTTCAGGTGTAAAACTCATCCCAAAGGAAAAGTGTCCATCTCCTCCCCCAAGAGAGTTGTTGGTTTTGGTTTTTTGGTTTTTTTTTTTGTTTGTTTTTTTGGCTCACTGTAGGTTTTCTACAGGTGAGTGGTGAATTGAGGACCTCTTGTTTCACCCCATGGGAGAGACTTGTAGGAAGTGGGGACCACTTCTCTAGAGGAACCCTGCTGTGACCCTGAGCACTCTCTTGCCAATTATGAAAGTTGAACTAACACTTTCCCTGCCATTTTGAACTTCCCGTCCACCCTTCCTCCCTCACCTGACTGTTCAGAAGCCTAACCCCTACAGAGACCAAAATGTCTGTGGTTCATTGCCAGGTCCTGGCACTGCAAAGGCCTTGGTAGAAAAGTTGAACTGTAACAGTGAGCCCAGCAGTAGTGCCAACAAAGGGGGGAGGCTATCAGGCTTGGCTGTGTGAAAGTGAAAACCAGCTGCAGGAGGAGGCTTTTGAGCCACATACCCCACACTCCACCCTGCCGGAGCCTCCTCTGCACTCCACCCTGCCAAAGCCAATGTGCACCCACCCTGCCAGAGCCACTAGGCACCCTGCTGGAGCTGCTAGGCATTCCACCCTGCCAGAACCATGCACCGCACACCCAGCCATGAGCCTGATGCTCCTGGAGCCACCACTAGAGCCGCCTCCCTGGCTGTGGGAGCTATCTGGGAGCTGTACAGGGACACCTCCCACAAGGATTTAACAACAGTAGAGTGATCCCTCCAGGGTCTAATCTTGGAGAGACATACCCCCCAACTCTGAGGACTACTAGAGGAAGCCAGACCTCACTGTATAGGGATACCAGTGCTGCTGAGTAGCTGGGGCAAAGGTGAGTGGCTGAGGGAGAAAATCATTGGTTAACTTGTTATCCTCAGGTTCAGAATGAGTTCAGGTGGAATACTCCCCAATTGCCACAGAGTACCCAAGGCAGGCAGGCCTCAGCTCCCCCAGCCAGCTGAGGCCCAGAGGGTGGTGGCCTGGCCTAGGTGGCATTGACTTTCCTTTGACTCTTGCAGGTGCAAAGCCCAGGCACCTCTGCTTATTGGAGGGAGTAGGATAACAGTCCCGTGGGATTCCCAGTGACTGGATGTGAAAGAGGTACAATGTGGGGAAAGAGATACCAGTCCCCTGGTCCAAATCTGCTACTAGGCAGCCCTTTCTGACTCCATAGAGCAACAGAGCAAGCCACATTTGAGCAGCCAATAGCCTCTGCTATCCAGTTGCTGGGGACCTTTCAAACTCTATCAATTGAGAGTTGGTACTGACTGGGTCAATTGGTTTAGAACTCCTAACCCAAAAACTCTCTAGGGTGGTACCCTGGTTGTATGGCAATGGGAAGGGTTGATTTTCTGCTTCCCGTTGTTGCCAATGGGGATGGGGTTTCTTAGTTGGTTGTATTTCTCCACAGCTGAGACTTTAACCCAGAGTCCTTGATCCACTAGGATTGGACAAAGATCAGCTGAATACAGTACAGAGCCACTTAACCACACCACACCAAGCAGGTCCCCAGAGCCTCAGGCTTTAAGACTGTGTGGGTCCTTTGCAAAGCTGTAATGGAAAAAGATACAGTCACCAGTCCCATATCCTTGGCAAAGGGCTAGTTAACCACAATTCTAGGATCCCCCAATCCAATTTTACCTTACCTGCCCATCTAGCCAAATAGTGAAAAATAATCATGGGGTGGTATCAGCAGAAAAATACTGGCAACAGGAATAATCAGAATAGATCAAATCCCCCAAGAAATGACAAAACAGACACACCAGATAATTCCATTCATAAACAAATGGCTGAGATGTCAGAAATTGGGTTCCAAATTTGGATGGCAAATAAGATCAACAGAATGGAGATAAAGATGGAATTAGAATTTGAAGGAGTAATTCAAAAGTTGTCTCAAGAATTCAATAAATTCAAAGACAAAATCCCCAAAGATTTTTGACTCATGGATGCAAGAACTTGCAGTCCTCAAAGATCTGAGAAATACAGTAATATCCCTCAGTAACAGAATGGTGCAGGCATAAAAACGGATCTCTGACATTGAATACAAAGCTTTGGGATGCTCCCAAAATGCTCAAAGAGGAAGAGAAGTGGAAAGCAAAAATGAACCATTCCCTGAGAGAATTGTGGGACCACACTAAGAGAACAAACATTCGCCTTACAGGAATCCCTGAAGGAGAAGAGGTTACTTTCAAAGGACAGATGCTCTACTTCAAGAGCTAATAGAGGAGAACTTCCCAAACATAGCAAGAGATTCTGAAATCCAGATACCAGACAGTTTCAGAACCTGAGGATGACTCAATACAATAAAACAGCTCCTAAACACATTATAACTTTACCAAAGTTAATATGAAAGAGAAAAGTCTGCAAGCAGCCCAATGGAAGAAAACCATAACCTACAAGAGGAAGAATATTAGAATGACTGCAGAGCTCTCTGCTGAAAACTTTCAATCTAGAAGAAGATTGTCATTGACTTTTAATCTCCTAAAACAAAATAACTTTCAACCAAGGATCCTGTATCCAGCTAAACTGAGTTTTATTTATGATGGAGAAATTAAATACTTTAATGATATTCACATATTGAAGAAATTTGCCATAACTAAACCAGCTCTCCCGGATAGTCTCAGACCCATTCTCCACAATGACAAGCACAATGCTCTACCACCAAAATAAACTCACTCAGAAACTTTTGATCAAACTCCAACTTCCATAGTAGTAAAAGGATTAAACGTTCCCCCTAGACTTTTGAAAACCTCAATACCCAAAATTCTACCAGGCTTATCAATACTCTCAATTAATGTGACTGGCTTAAATTGCCCTCTAAAAAGGCACAGGTTGGCTGAGTGGATATAAAAACTCAGGCCAGATATCTACTGCATACAAAAATCTCATCTTACCTTTATTATTACCTTTATTTATTAAAAGATAAATAAAGAGGGTGGCGCCTGTGGCTCAGTGAGTAGGGCACCAGCCCCATATACCGAGGATGGCGGGTTCAAACCGAGCCCCAGCCAAACTGCAACAACAACAACAAAAAAAAAAACAGATAAATATAGACTCAGGGTGAAGGAATGGTCATCTATATTTCAGGCAAATGGAAACAGCAAAAAGAGGTGTTACAATTGTACTCACAGATACAATAAGCTTTAATTCAACAAAATTAAGGAAAGATAAGGATGGTCACTTCATATTTGTTACGGGCAACAGTCAATATGATGAGATTTCAATTATTAACATTGATGCACCCAACCATAATGCCCCTCAATTTATAAGAGAGACCCTAACAGACATGAGCAACTTGATTTCCTCCAGCACCATAATAGTCAGAGATTTTAAAACCCTTGTGGCAGTGTTGGATGGATCCTCCAATAAGAAACTAAGCAAAGAAATTTTACACTTAAACTTAACCATTCAATAATTGGATTTAACAGACATCTGCAGAACATTTCATCTTAACAAAACTGAATACACATTCTTCTCTTCAGCCCGTGGAACACAGTCCAAACTTGATCACATCTTAGGTCACAAGTCTAACCTCAGCAAATTTAAAAGAATAGAAATTGTTCCTTCTATTTTCTTGGACCATCAGGGAATAAAATTTGAACTCAGTAACGGGAATCTGCATACTCATACAAAATCATGGAAACTAAATACTCATTCTGAATGATAACTGGGTCAGAGATGAGATTAAGAAGGAAATTACCAAATTTTTGGAACAAAACAATAATGAAGACACGAATTACCAGAACCTCCAGGATGCCACAAAGGCAGTCCCAAGAGGGGAATTTATAGCAGTGCAAGCCTTCCTCAAAAGAACAGAAAGAGAGGAAGTCAACAACTTAATGGGATATCTCAAGCAACTGGAAAAAGAAGATCATTCGAACCCCAAACCCAGCAGAAGAAAAGAAATAACTAAAGTTAGAGCAGAATTAAATGAAATTGAAAACAAAAAATGTATACAACAGATCAATCAAAAGTTGGTTTTTTGAAAAGACATTATAAAATAGATAAACGTTTGGCTAACCTAACCATAAATAAAAGAGTAAAATCCCTAATTTCATCAATCAGAAATTATAAAGGTCAAATAACAACAGACTCCTCAGAAATTTAAAAAAATCTTTAATAAATATTACAAAAAAACTCTGTTCTCAGAAGTATGAAAATCTGAAGGAAATAGACCAATACTTGGAAAGACACCACCTTTCTAGACTTAGCCAGAAAGAAGTGGAAATGTTGAATAAGCATATATCAAGTTCTAAAATAGCATCAACTATAAGAAATCCCCCCCAAAAAGAAAAGCCTGGGACCAGATGGCTTCACATCAGAATTCTACCAAATCTTTAAAAAGGAACTAGTACCTATATTATTCAAACTTTTTCAAAATATTGAAACAGAAGGAATACTTTCCAACACATACTATGAAGCAAAAAATCACCCTGATCCCCAAACCAGGAAAAGACCCAACAAGAAAAGAAAATTATAGACCAATACCACTAATGAATATTGATGCAAAAATATTCAATAAGATCCTAGCAAACAGAATCCAGCAACACCTCAAACAAATTATACATCATGACCAGGTGGGTTTCATCCAGGGACACAAGAATGGTTCAAAAATGTAAATCTACAAATATAATTCACCACATAAACAACATAAAAAACAAAGACCATATGACTCAATTGCCACAGAAAAAGCTTTTGATAATATTCAGCATTCTTTCTTGATCAGAATCCTTAAGAAAATAAGTATAGAAGGAATGTTTCTTAAACTGATAGAGGCCATTTACAGCAAACACACAGCCAATATCGTATTGAATGGAGTTAAATTGAAATCATTTCCACTCAGGTCAGGAAGCAGGCAAGGTTGTCCATTGTCTCCACTGCTTTTTAACATTGTAATGGAAGTCTTAGCCATTGCAATCAGGCAAGAGAAGGCAATCGAGGGTATCCAAATAGGATCAGAGGAGATCAAACTGTCACTCTTTGCAGATGATATGATTGTATATCTGGAAAACCGCAGGGACTCACTTATAAAACTCCTAGAAGTGATCAAGGGATACAGCAGCATCTCAGAATACAAAATCAATAGTCACAAATATGTAGCCTTTATAGATACCAACAATAGTCATGGTGAAAAAAAAAAATCAAGGACTCTATTCCCTTTACAATAGTGCCAGAGAAGATGAAATATCTGTGAGTTTACTTAACAAAGGACATGAAAGTTCTGTAAAAGAGAACTATGAAACTGAGAAAAGAAATAGCCAAAGATGTTAACAAATGAAAAAATATTCCATGCTCATGGCTGGGAAGAATCAACATTGTTAAAATGACTATACTACCCAAAGCAATCTACAGATTTAATGCAATCCCTATTGAAACACCTCTGTCATACTTTAAAGATCTAAAAAAGTTAGTACTTCATTTTATATGAAAACAGAAAAAACCTCAAATAGCCAAGACATTACTCAGAAATACAAACAAATCAAGGGAAATCACACTACCAGACCTCAGACTATACTTTAAATCTATAGTATCAAAACAGCATGGTACTGACACAAAAATAGAGAGGTAGAGGTATGGAACAGATTTGAGAACCAAGAGATGAACCCAGACATTTATTGTCATTTATCTTTTATAAGCATATCAAACATATAAATTGAGGGAAATATTCTCTATTTAACAAACAGTGCTGGGTGAATTGGCAGGCAACTTGTAGAAGACTGAAACTGGACCCACACCTTTGTCCTCTAACAAAAATTGACTCTCACTGGTTAAAGGACTTACACTTAAGACATGAAACTATAAAAATTATTGGAGAGAGTGCAGGTGAAAGACTTGAAAAAATCGGCGTGGGACCGATGAGGAGGAGCCCCCCAGGCAAATGAATCAACACCAAAAATACATTACTGAGATACGATCGAACTAAAAAGCTCTGCACTGCCAAGAACACAGTAAGTAAAGCAAGTAGACAGCCCTCAGAATGGGAGAGGATTTTTGCAGGTTATATATTCCAAAGATCTCATAAGCAAAATCCACAGAGAACTCAAATTTATTAATAAGAAAAAAATAAGTGATCCCATTTTATTGTGGACAAGAGACATGAACAGAAGCTTCTCTGAAGAAGACAGGTGCACGGTCTACAGACATGAAAAAATGCTCATCATCTTTAATCATCAGAGAAATGCAAACCAAAACCACTTTGAGATATCATCTAACTCCAGTAAGAGGAGCCCACTTCACAAAATCCCAAAACTGCAGATGTTGGCATGGATGTGGAGAGAAGGGAACACTTCTGCACTCTGGGTGGGGATGCAAGAGAGTACGTTCCTTTTGGAAGAAGTTTGGAGAATATGCAGGGATCTATATGTAGACTTGTCATTTGATCCTGCAATTCCTCTACTAGTGTATATCCAAAAGACCAAAAAATCACTTGGCAACAAAGATATTTGCACCGGATTGTTCATTGCAGTGCAGTTCATAATTGCCAAGTCATGGAAGAAGCCCAAGTGCCCATCGACTCATGAATGGATTAATAAATTATAGAATATGTATACCATGGAATACTATGCAGCATTAAAAAAAGATAGAGACTTTACCTCTTTTATGTTTACATGGATGGAGCTGGAAAATATTCTTCTTAGTAAAGTATCTCAGGAATGGAATAAAAATATCCAATATACTTAGTACTACTATGAAACCAATTTATAATCACTCACACTTTCATATGAAAGATGAATCACAGCTATAGCCCAGGATGAAGGAGGGAAGGGGAGGAGGATGGGAAGGGAAGGGGATGTTTTGATAGAGGGAGAGTTAATAGTGGGACCACACCTATGAAGCAGATTGCAAGGGTACAAGTCAAGTCTATCAAGTATAGAACACAAATGTCTTAACACTGTGATTAAGTAAATGAGGTGAAATCTATGTTAATTTGTAGGATGTAAGCACTCCAATTTGTACAAATAATCAACACATTGAATCCCACAAAGGCATAAATGTATTCACGATCTATGTATGTAGCAGCCCATATAGCCTATGGCTAGGAGGAGTGAGAGTTATAAATAACACCTATATAGCTCAACAAAGGAACACCTTAGTGAAAATGGCATGGGGAGGGATTTAGCTTTTGTAACAAGCATAAAAGAGCTTGCGAGATGAGAGCATTGGTGAATTGGCAGTCTCCAAACCTGTGGTGTTGAGAGGCATGAGATCAGCCTTACATTAGGCTGGAGGAGAAGATAGTCAGGAGTGAGCTCATTCTATTATGGACCCCTCTTGACTCTGTCACCTCCTACCTTCAGATCGCCAGCATGGCATCTCTCTGCTAAAGATCACTAAGCTCTGTTGAAGACTAACATCTATCTTTCCAAGAAGACTGCTTTACTCTCTCAAAGACTATCTCTCTCTCTCACCCTCTTTCTTTCTCTCTCCGTTCACTTACAGTAAATAGCCCTCAGGCACTAAGAGCAATTTTTCCTGAGCAAGGTAGCTTAGCAGTCTGTGCCCAGAACCTAGATAAGCCAGGGCTGGAGACCAACCAGTCCCAGGCCCTGATAAGTGGTGTCCATGAACGGACCCCGAAATACGCATATATGACTTAATTTAAAAAATAAATAAATAAACATATGTCTTGTAAAAGGCTTCCAGTTTCAGTTGGGAAAACTATTTATGGTCAAATGTCTTCCACTTATGTCAATGGACCCAGAAGCAGCTGTAATAGATGCAGGCACAGTGGACAGGATGTGGTAGCTCCTGGGAATGCCGGCAAATGCCATGTTAAAGATCTTCTAGTACCTAGGGCATGTTGCGGAGGACAGGTGGCTACCTAGTTAAATATTAGCTCTCCACGGGCCAACAGATAAGAGTGATGTTGAATTCTCAGTGTTTCATTCCCAGGGCATTTTCTAAATCAGTGGTTCTCAACCTTCCTAATGCTGCAATGTTCTTTCATTGTTATAAAGGGGTCGCAAACCACAGGTTGAGAACTGCTGTTCCAAATAATCAAAAATTAAACCTTTATTCTAATGCAGTGCTTCCCAACTTAGGTTCAATGGCTTCATTTTAGAATCACCTGAAGTGATTTGGGAAAATGCCATTCTCAGGCCCAACCTCCAGAAACTTGGGTTCAATGGTCTGGGCATCAGCATCTGATAAAAGCACCCAAGGTGATTTTAATGTACAACCAGGATTGAAAACCACTGATACAGTGTTTGATTTACTGATTTCCCACTCGGAGATGCATTTGTTACCTAAGTTCCCCTAAAATTAAAAGTAATAACCCAGCCTCCAAGCTACCTCAGAAAAAATTTATTTTATTTTTCATTTTTATTTTTATTTAAAAATAAAAATAAAAAATAAAAAAATGTAAACATTATGTTTCAACAGAAAGTTGCAGTACTAAAAGTTATGGTAGGATAGGCAAATGTCCAATGGCACTGACAGAAGTCTGGGTCCCTTGGGTCTTATTTACTTCTTCCCCTGCAAACAGGGGAAACAGCAAACAGCTATAGTGTGTCCACTGGGATCAATGCTTGTGGTTCTGGAACTCAACACAGGAAAGATTTTTCTGGTAGGGGAATGGCAGTCCTTCTCCCAAGCAAAATAACACCAGAGCATCTCTAGGCAATTCAGCCTTCATCATTTCTGAGAAGTGGGATGTTGAAGCTAGATGAAACTCTGGTCCTTGTCAAAAGTAGAGGAAAGGCCACTTCTGGTGTCCAGTGCCCCTTGAACAATTTACAATTGGGAACAAGAAGATACAGGCAGAGAGGAAGATTTCATGTCATGGGCAAACACATGTTTCTGGTTGACAAAACTAAAGTCAAAAGGAGCAGAAGGGATCCCTACCGGCTCCGTGGAATGGAACCAAGACTTTCTAAGGGAAGGCTGAGTCTTGAAGAGAAAATAATAGGCCTGTTTTCTTCCTGCTTGAGATAAACCACCCTCAAGGGTTAGGATCCATTAGCAAATTGCCTTGGCTACACAGGTCCTATGGGGCATGAGGGAAAAACATAAAAGGGATTTAAAATGTTCCATTTGGTAGGTGAGGTGATTAAAAGAAAATTATTTCAATTCTGAGCAGATGCAAAATAGGGGATCAAAGAAGGTATAACAGCAGGATTTCCAATGACAGTCAAGAGTCCCCCAGACTTTTCTCATCTCTTCTGCCTATGCACTGCAGGCCCTACCTATCTATCCATCAAGTACCTAACATTCAGCCAATGAAAAGAAAAACCTAGCATACCCTCCTGCATTCACAATCCAGCAGCCTGCAACTTTCCTTGATGTTTCCTCCCTCTCCCTCACCCCTCTACATCCAACTGCTTACCAAGTTTTACCAGTTCCCTCACTTCACATCTTTACTTCTCTATCCTCATTCAGGTTATGCCTCTATCATTGCTTGTGTAGATCAAGGATTGTCAAACAATGATCCTTGGGCCCAATTCTGAACTTCCACCTATTTTTGCAAATAAAAATTAGATGAAAGCCATGTTCATCTACTTACATGATGCCTAGGACAACTTTCAAACAACAATGCCAGGATAGAGTAGTGGCAACATAGATCTGGCCAACACAGTTACTCTCTGACCTTTTACATTAAAATTTTTCTAACTTCTGATGTGGGTCATTACAGGTTATCCTACTGCCAAGCCTCCCCTACATCCAACACATCTCTCACACCACAGATGGAATGGTCCTTCAAAAATACAGTTCCAGTCATGTCTCTCCATAGCTTAAAAGCTTTTAATGAGTCATCATCAAAATCAAAATCTAAATTATCAGAGCATGACTTTTCATATCTTCTCACCCAGTCCTCAGATCTCTTCTCTGTCAGGGAACATAAGCTCCAATCTACAGGTCACAAAGGCTTGCTTCAACTCACAGACATGGATTAGATCATTCTTTCAACAAGGCAAACCCTTCCTTATAGGAATTTACTTTCCAGCTTACCTTACTTTACTTTATCAAAAAATAGCCTGGCTGGGAAAGTGGATCAGAAAGCTTTAGCCTTCAAGAAGAGTCCATTAGGTATTAGAAGTTAGGGGAGGACATTTAAAGGTAATTGCCTGAACAAAGTTATAGGATTATAAAAGAGAAGGACACATTTGAGAAATAACAAGAAGTTTGCTATGGTGGTTGTGTGGTGATGAATAACCCAAGGTGCAGATAGAATGGCAACTTGTAAAAAGACTTTGATACTAGTGTGAGGACTTGCTATATTTTTATACCAGCCAAACTTCTAGTGATGGCAGGACTTTGGAAATCACACTAGATGTGGAAACCAACCCAGTATTTCTAAGCAGAGAAGTCCTGGGTTTAGTTTTAAAAGGGAAACTAGGTTGAGTCCAAAAGTGGCTTATATACTTTGGGAGGCCAAGGCGGAAGAATCACTTGAGACTAGGAGTGTGAGAACAGCCTGAGCAACATAATGAGACCCCCATCTCTACAAGAAAACAAAAAAGTTAGCCAGGTGTGGTGGTGCACAACTGTAGTCCTAGCTACTTGGGAGGCAATGGAATGAGGATCTCTTGAGCCCAGGAGTTTGAGGCTGCAGTGAGCTATGATGACTCCACTGCACAATACCCTAGGCAACAGAATGAGGCCTTATCTCTAAATAAATAAATAAATAAATAAATAAATAAATAAATAAAATTAAAAAAGGAAGGAAACCAGTGGCAGGGAGAAATAAGTGGAGAAAAATTAGAAGAAATATGGAAGTGAAAGCCCAGCTGAAAAATAACAAAGCTTAAACTTGGGATCAAACATAGAATCAGCAATTAGCTGGACTTAAAGCTCAAGGTAAAGGATGAATGCTGAATCTAAGGCTTTTGCTTTGTACAGTTAACTAGAAAAATGATGGGGCATGTAGCCAAGATCAGAACTGTAGAAGAAGGGCCTAGTTTGAAAGACAAGAGATAGAGGGGCTACAAATTTCAGCTGGACATGTCAAGTCCTAGGTGGATCTTCCAAAGATAGCTAAAAATATGTACCTGTCCCTCCACTGAGAATCCACGGCCAGAGACTGAAATGCAATCTTAATGTCCTATGTATGATTATCAAGGATGGGGAAGAAGAGCAAGCATCAAGAGTGGATGCTGTTCATGACTCAGCTTCTACATTCAAGTGAAAGTGAGATGAGATTTGGAAGTAGCATGAAAAAAATTGAGAAAATTCGGCCATGCCATTTTGGGCTTCAAGGTTGCTCAGGAGGGACACCATGCACATCCTGATCCCTCTTGGTTCCATAGCCCTTAGGAAAAGAAATTGTAGATTGATCAGAAAAAGAAAAATCCTGACTCAGTCTACCAGAAATTTTTTAAAGAAAATAAGACTAAAGCTAATAGTCTGACTACTAAGAAATTAACTTTAGGGTATGTTTTGAAAATAATACCAGAAATAGAGAAAAAAGGGAGAGGTATTTTATAAGGAAATGTTAAGACAGGATTAACCCAAGTAGGTCAAAGTACTACTTAACTGAGTGCCAGTAGGTCTGGACAACCACGGAGATGTAAATTATCCATGTGAGACAGGAATATAGCTGCAACTCTCCCATTGGGGCACAGAGTCCATCCTAGTTTCACTTAAACCTGACCAGGAGACAGGTTGATGAGTACTGTCTTCAGAAATAAAGGCTGAAATTATAAGACAGAGGTTCCTGTGACCCTCATGAGAAAGTCAGCTGTATACTAAGGGTACCATGACAGTGAGGACATTTCTATTCCACCTTATTTGCTTATTTTGTCTTTCCTTAGTCCCTTTCCTACAGAAATCAGCATTAAAGCATTTTTTGTTTTTTTAGACAGAGTCTCAAGCTGTCACCCTGGGTAGAGTGCTGTGCCATCATACATAGCTCACAACAACCTCCAACTCTTGGGCTCAAGAGATACTCTGGCCTCAGTTTGTCTAATTTTAGTAGCAATGGTGTCTCGTTTTTTGCTCAAGCTTGTCTCGAACCCGCAAGCTCAAGCAATCCACCTGCCTCAGCGTCCCAGAGAGCTGGGATTACAGGTGTGAGCCACCGCACTCGACCTTTCTAATAAGAAGAGCTTGTGAGTTCATTTGGGAGCACAATAAAGAAAGGAGCAGATGTTAGCAGAGACAAGACTATGTTCCACTCCTCAGTCAGTTGGAAGAGGGGAACCTAAAAGATCAAATACATGAGGAATCATCATTAAAGGAGAGAAATAGAAGATGAATTTCTATTGTTATACCAAAGAAGGATGGGGAGCTGGAAAAGTCAGCTGGTACATAAAAGGGGAGCCAAATTGTTCTCATTCTCAGATTTTTAAAGAACCTACCATGGAAAGCCCATGGGTCACTACGAAAGTTTAGACAAGTTGGGTTACGGTTCGTTATTTCACTTCCAAGAAATAACAGTCAACAGTGTCCTTTCTGGTTCACCTGTGCAAATTTCAACTTGCTTGGCTTCTTGGTATTGCTGGGCACATGGAGTTTACATTTTTCAATTTTTGTATATTTCAAAACTTTTGTAATGAACCAAACACCAATATAGGGCATTGCAGCTAAGGACATATGTAGTACTTCACATTTCTGTCAGGGAATGCTGCAATCCAGAAACCAGTGAAGTTTCCAGAGACAGTCAAAGGGAGAGTGGGTCATGGTCAGATGATGGTCGAGGAATGGATTCTCAGCTACAGTGATGCTGGTGGGATGGGCAAAGGCCTAATACTCAACTGCTACTACGTATTTGGTTTTCTACTTCTCCATGAGAATGATCTCGGTTGCTTCATTCAATAAACATTAATCATCTATTTGTACAAACTGCTGTATTACAAATTCAAATAAACACATATAATGTCTACACTTCAAAAAGCTCACTGTCCAAGGACAGAGACGAAAGCCAAGTGAAGCAAGGCCCCAGGGGAAACAAAATCATGTGGAACACAGGGCACCATCTGGGATTCACATGCCCGGGGCCAGCCAAATCTCCCAGCCCACAGTGTGGCACAGGCCTACTGCTCACATCTCCGAGGAGCAGAGGGAGTGAGAGAGATACCAAAAGACTGCAAATGAGCAAATGCAGTCAAGAAAAGAAAAAAATATAGGGCTTACCAACACGAGACCCAGAGTTTGATATTTTTAAATTCTAGCCAGTTGTCAGGGTCAGCCAAGCTAACAGGCCCAGAGGTTGCCTCTGGGCTTCAATCTGCTTCTCTGTTGTTCCTTCCCCATTACATAGATTCCTGGCAAAATAATGTTCTTTCTTCCTCATGAAGCAACAAAATATTGTGCAAATAACTAATGCTTGGAAGTCATACAGATTCTGTTTCCCTCACTTGCTATTGTATGACTTGAGCATAATGCACAATCTTTCTGAGACTTGCTTTTCTCACCTATAAAATGGGAGCAAAAGTTCTGCCCTCACAAATTTGTAGTGAGATGCATTGAGAGAGAATATAGTTAGTATTAATTCAGAGTCTGGCAAATAGTAGCTGATCAATAAATAGTATTGCTTATTATCATTGTCATCCCTTTGCCCTCAGGGACAAGCACACTACCCTTGCCATCTCCTCCTTGTCTAGTTCCCTCCCGCATTTGATTAGGAGTTCACATTGACTCAGGAAACAGCTGTGGGATGAGAACTATGGATACAGCTTCCTCAGCCTGAGACCCTTTGTGGTCCAGCCCTCCTATTCACTGCTCTGCTGGTCATGTGTGGTAGGTGCAACTGACCTTTCAGGTCCCAAGAATGTCAGAATATAGGACACACCTTTCCCTGACTAGCTTTTAGAGTTAGTTGATAATGAACAGATAAATTATAGTCATATAGAAAATATGGGGTCAGTTACTAAAAGCCAAAGAAAATATTTCTGGCTAAACTAATATCATTCTTTTTCATAATACCAGTAGTCTGATAATTAGAAAATGCATTAAAATAGAATTGCTATAAAAACACTTGCCACATGTTTCCTATTAATATTATGGAAAAGAAAGTAGTACCATTAGCTGAAATAAACAGGCAGGTGGCTTCAAGGCATCGATGGATAATCAGACCATAAAATTTATGCTAATAAATTGTGAAGGTTGTGCAAAGGCACCATCAAAGACCCTATCCTACTCAAGATTCTTATAAATGACATGAATAAAAATTGAAGATTTTTAATAATACATTGTATTCTTCAATGACATAATATAAGGCAAAATGGCTTATAGAATTCATCATCCAAATAATCTCACAGAAGTCATCTTAATAAATACAGTAGAGGCTCAGCGCCTGTGGCTCAATGGGCTAAGGCGCCAGCCATGTACACCTGAGCTGGCAGGTTCGAATCCAGCCCGGGCCTGCCAAACAACAATGATGGCTGCAACCAAAAAATGGCCGGGCGTTGTGGTGGGCTCCTGTAGTCCCAGCTACTTGAGAGGTGGAGGCAGGAGACTCATTTGAGCCCAGAAATTGGAGGTTGCTGTGAGCTGTGATGCCACAGCACTCTATCCAGGGTGACAGCTTGAGGCTCTGCCTTAAAAATAAATAAATAAATACAGTAGAATCTCTATAGTTGACCCCTTCTCTTCATTGATCACCTCTTTAAATTGATCTAATTTTCATAGACGGGACTTGTCCCATGTGTCTATATATATGGATGTCCCAGCTACAGCAGAGAAAGCAAGTTCACTATTCCTCAGTCTTTTTGGTTTTTTGCAAACTTTCAGTTGAATGGTTGAGGCTGCCCACACTAGACAGGACCATCCACATTACTCAACAACTCAAATGCTTCCAGAACACCCTCACAGGAACACTCAGAAATAATGTTTTTATGGACCATCTGGGCATCCCATAGCCCAGTCTAGTCAATAAACAAAATTCACTGTCACAGCTTGTTTCTTAAATGAGAAGAAAGAAAACGAAGGGAAGCACCACGTATACACAAGTGTGGGCACATTTGTGGTAGGAAGAAGTAGCAGGATGTGTTTTATTTTGAATATTAGACATATGTCATGTCCATCACCATGGTGGATTGTGACAGACAAAGTTTTCACTACAAAGTGAAGTTTCCTTTCACAGTGGCTTCTAGTAACAGAACCCTTCTTTCCTATAGGAACTACATTAGGGCTAAATGCTCATGTTAACACTGCCCAGAGTTACCTCATGAGAGTCTACCATGGATTTTTGATAGTATTGTCAGAGAATAGGTATTTTCATTTCTCTGAGATTCCAACTTCAAGGCTCATAAAGCCAGGATCTATGAAGGATTATTTTTTTCACCACTTGGGAAAAGGTGTGAAGAGAAAACAAGCTAAGAGAGAGAAAAGCTCAGAAATGTAAAGAGATAGCTTTTCTTTGACATGGTTTGAGTACCAGGATACATGTACACGATGTTAAACCAATCTCAAGGTCTTTTTTTTTTTTTTTTTGCCAGATTGTATTGGCTAGAACTTCCAGTACTATTTTTTTTTTTTTTTTATTGCTGGGGATTCATTGAGGGTACAAGAAACCATGTTACACTGGTTGCATTTGTTGGGTAAAGTCCCTCTTACAATCGTGTTTTGCCCCCAAATGGTGTGGCACACACCAAGACCCCAAGACCCCACCCCCCTCAGTCCTTCCTTCTCTCTGCTCTTCCTTTCCCCACCCCTCCCTCATTCTTCCTCTCTCTGCTCTCCCCTTCCTTCACCCCCACTGTGTCAAAAATTGTCATTAATTGTCCTCATATTAAACTTGAGTACATGGGATTCATGCTTCTCCATTCTTGAGATGCTTTACTAAGAATAATGTGTTTCACTTCCATCCAGGTTAACACAAAAGCTGTAAAGTCTCCATTTTTTTAATGGCTGAATAGTATTCCATAGTGTACATATACCATAGCTTATTAATCCATTCCTGGATTGGTGGGCATTTAGGTTGTTTCCACATTTTGGAGATCGTAAATTGAGCTGCAATAAACAGTCTAGTGCAAGTGTCCTTATGATACAAGGATTTTTTCCCTTCTGGGTAGATGCCTAGTAATGGGATTGCAGGATCAAATGGTAATATAAATTTCCTTTATCTCGATAAATTATCCTTTGATCTAACAAATTACTGAGTAAATTGTTCATTTGTGCAAACTGGCTGGATAGATAAATATAAAATAGCATCTCTCTGTGTATATCAGAGCGAACAGAGAATAGAGAAAGGTAAGTTTTCTAAGTTTATCATTATAATCCAAAGATTTTAAACACATACAACCCTTTTCAAATGTTGTTTTAAACCTGACTATTATTTAATAGGAGTGTTCAACTTACATCACTAAAATTATTAAGTCAAAAATTTAAAAAGCCACAGTGATTCTAATTTGTATGTTTCTGCTGATTTAAAAATGCAATCTTTTGCTTATTATAACTATAGCTTGAAATACTTCCTATGGACGTCTAAAGCTACTAATATTATTTCTGTGGAAGATTATAGCTTTTTCTAACCCAAAGAACTCTCTTTATGTCATCTATACTTTTGCTGCAGCAATTCATCAATTCCACTAAAAATCAGTTTATGAGAACGGGACCTTACCTGTAGTTACAGCCTGCACATGTACTAATAACTGAAGTTTGTCATAGAATTGGTTGTGGGGAGAAGTCCTTTCCAAGTTACACAGCACATTCAACATACATTACTTACATACTTTGAATGAGCAAGAAACCTGCAAATTTGGAAACTGAAAGACCAGAACCAGTTTCTATGTCTCAGTCTTCACATGATCTACTGCACAACACCATCTGGGACACTCAACAATCTCTCCACAGAGTGGCCCATGGAAAGAAAGTATTTGCTTCAAGAACTAGTGGATCTGAGTATATTCAAAGTCACATCTGTAGATATTGAAATACGATAGAAATTCCACAGCTGAGCGCCTTGCTACATCAACCACATCTGTTTTTTTTTTTTTTAATTGAGACAGAGCCTCAAGCTGTCGCCCTGGGAAGAGTGCTGAGGCATCACAGCACCCAGCAACCTCCAACTCCTGAGCTCAAGCAATTCTCCTGCCTCTGCCTCCGAAGTAGCTGGGACTACAGGTGCCTGCCACGATGCCTGGCTGTTTTTTGGTTGCAGTCGTCATTGTTGTTTGGTGGGTCCAGGCTGGATTTGAACCCGCCAACTCAGGTGTATGTGGCTGGCACCTTAGCTTCTTGAGCCACAGGTGCCGAGCCCATCAACGACATCTTTAAGTTGACCTAATTTCCATAGACTGGACATGCACCACATGTATGTATCAGTACAATAGAGCTAGCTCCATATGTGGGCCACCTGCATATGTTGACCATTTTGCCATAGTTCCTTGGGTGATCACTTACAGAGCTTCTACACTATTTTCAGACATTTAATGTGACTTGAAGGAAATAGAGCAAAAGATAAAAGCATTAAAACACTGGCAAACATAATGATAAAAACAAAACAAAATAATTTAAAAGAATGGTTTTTTTACACCCCAAAAGATACCATCCAAAATTAATCAATCAAAATCTGCAGTTACTATGAAAGGATTTTAAAGAACAATTGTTCAATATTTTAGTTCACTTTTGCAGTGACAAGACAATTACATAGACCAAGAAACCAAATCATAAATGACCTTAGTAAGTTAACTGGTTAGGCACATTACATGCCTATAACCCACAGATGTATGTGCCCATACATATTGACAAAAATTTACTATCCATATCCTACAATTAAATATAAGCAAAGGCTATAGTTATATGTATATATACATACACACATATATATATAATTATACACTCTGATCACAAAGAAATTAAACTTACCATTAGTAAAAGAAATTAAATTCTCCCACTTATAAGTTAAAAATCAATAGCACTCTCACAACTAATGCTTGAGTAAATCAATAAACAATTTAAATATTTTCAAGAACATTCTACTGTTGTGAATACTATGCATTAACTAAACCAAGAGGTTTAAGTTGAAATGATGCTCAGAATGAAAATCATAGCATCAATTTCTGATAATATTAAAACACAGGAAACAATAACAATTTTTTCAAAAGTAGCAAACTAAGTATTCCTGTTAAAAGTTTAGAAATAAAAATATAACATAAGCCAAAATAGATAAAGGGATTAAAAATGAGATTTCTAAATGTGGAGGAATCAGAAGGCCTGGAGTCTACTCAGAAGCCTGAGTCAGGAGGACCCCTCGTTAGGAGTTCAAGGCTGGTGATTATGCCTACAGATAGCCACTGCACTACAGCCTGGGCAACATGGTACAACCCTGTCTCAAATAACAACAACAACAACAATAATAATAATAAATAAATAAAAGGAGAGCGAGCAAGACAGAACATTCTCAAATTCTCTGAATTGGTTAGAAAATATCCCAAAATACAATCAAATCTCATTTTATTTTGCTTCATTTATTGCAATTTGTATATACTGTTTCTTCGTTTTTCGTTTTACAGACTGAAAGTTTGTAGCAACCCTGAAATGAGCAAGCTCGTGAGCACCATTCATTTCTCCATCAGCGGGTTCTCTGTTCTTACTTTGTGAGTCTTTGCCACACTTTGTTAATTACATCAAACTTTTCCCTTAATCTTATGTCTATATGGAGATCTAGGACCAGTGATCTTTGATATCATTTTTGTGTATGTTTTAGGGGTGCCATGACCCACACTTGGATAAGATGACAAATCCAATACATCAATGTGCGTGCTCTGATGACTGCAGCAACTTGCTATTCCCCCGTCTCTCTCCCTCTCCTTGGGCCTCCCTTCCTGAAGACGTACAACGTCACAGCAACACGACAACGGCCTCCAGGTTTTCGAGTGAAGGAGAAAGTTGCACATCTCTCTTTTCAAATCAAAAGCCAGAAATGATAATCCTTGTTGAGGAAGGCACATAAAAAGCTGGATAGGCTGAAACCTAGGCCTCCTGTACCACACAGTCAGCTACATAGTGAATGCAAGGGGAGGGAATGTCTGGAAGGAAATCAAAAGTGCTACACCAGTGAACATACAAATAATAATATGCTAAAATAGCCTTCAGGTCTATACGGAGATAGTCTTGGGGGTCTGGGTAGGAGATCAAACCAGCTACAACATTCCCTCAAAGCCTAATCCAGAGAAAGGCCCCAACTTTCTTCAACTCTGTGAAAGCTGGGAGGATGAAGAAGCTACAAAAGAGAAGTTGGAAGCTAGCAGAAGTTGATTTGTAAGGTTTATGAAAAGAAACCACCTTTATAATATAAACATGCAAGATAAAGCAGTGGTGCTAACATAGAAGCCTAAGCAAGTTATCTGGACACACAGCTGAGATAATTGATGGATTCGCTGCAATGTACAGCAGACTGTTGACATGGGCCAAGTCAGCCCTCTCTGTGCAGACGCCATCTAGGATTCTGATAGCTGGGGAGAGACGCCAAGGCCTGGCTCAGTGCTTCAGTGGGGCTACTTCTGCTGGTGACTTTAATTTGAAACCAATGCTTATTTGTCATTCTGATTATCCCAGGGTAGTTAAGAATTATGCAATATCAACCCTGCCTGTGCTCTCTGTAAATGGAACAACAAAGCCAAGATGACAGCACACCTGTTTGTGGTGTGGCTTACTGAATATTTGGAGCTCCCTGAAGAGATACTGCTTGGAAAAAAAAAAGAAAAGATTTTTTTAAAATATTACTGTTCATTGACAATGCACCCGGTCACCCAAGAGCTCTGATACTGATGTACGAGGAGAGTAATGTTGGTGTCATGCGTGCTAACACAACATCCCTCTGCAGACCATGGATCAATGGCTGATTTTTGACTTTCAAGTCTTACTACTTAAGAAATATATTTTGTGAGGTTATATCTGTCATACAGTTTGATTACTACGAAGGATCTGGGTAAACAGAACATTTTCTGGAAAGGGGTTACCATTCTAGGTGCCATTAAGAAATTCGTCATTCATGGCAAGAGAGCAAAATATCAATGTTAACAGGCATCTGAAAGAAGTTGATTTCAACCTTCATAAGCAACTTTTGAAAGGTTTAAGATTTCAGTGAAGGAAGGAAATAGCATGTTAAATAGAATTGGAAGTGTAGCCTAAAGGTGGGGCTGAATTGCTGCAATCCCAGGATAAAAACTTGAATACATGAGAAGTTTCTTCTAGATGAACAAAGTAAGTGGTTTCTTGAGACAAATCCTTCCCATGGTGAAAATACTGTGAATATAGTTGAAATGATAAAAAGGAAAAAAGGACTTTGGATATAAACATTTCAATAAAGAAATAGTGGAATTTGAGAGAATGGATCACAATTTTGAAAGAAGTTCTACTATGGATAAAGTACTATCAAGCAGCATTATATACTACAGAGAAATCTTTCTTGAAACGATGAGTTAATCAATGTGGCAAATTTCATTATTGTCCTGGGAGAAAAAATTGCCACAAGCCAGCCCACCTTTGAGCAACAGCTTTCCTGATCAGTCAGCAGCCATCAGCAGCTACTCAGGGGCCTCCACTAGCAAAAGGAGTATGGCTTGCTAAAGGCTCAGATGACTCTTAGCATTGTTTAGTAATATAGTGTTTTTAATTAAAGTATGGACATTTTTAGACATACTGCCATTGTACCTTTAATTGCTATACTACAGTGTAGTATAAACACAACCTTTACATGCACTGGGAAATAAAATTTATGTGACTTTCATTATTGGAATATTCACTTCATTGCCGTGGGCTGGACTTGAACCTGCAGTGTCTCTAAGGTATAAATGTATGTCCATGTCACCATTCTATTCAACATAGTACTAAATCCTATGTGCAGAACTAAAGCTAGAAAAAGGGAGAAAAGACATTCAAGTTAGACAGGGAGAAATTAAACTCTTAAACTCCAGTTGCAGAAGATGTTTTCTGTCAAAAAAAAATAAAACAAAGCAAAAAAAAAAATCAAACACAAAACTTCCAAGTGAATGAGTTCAGGAGAGAATTTTTTATTTTTTCAAGTTGCCATTAGTCTAACCATCCATGATCATCTCCACCCATGTATTGTACTTGGCCTCTGCTCCAAGACAAGTATGCCTCTCCTTACATAAGGCTAACCTTCTTCCTTACACAGTAGGACTCATGCCTTCTGGACTGTTGTAGAGTATAGCCAGAGAGAATTGCAATTCTCTCTATTCCATTATAAACATTTTCCTTTCTCCTGATTCGTTTACATCAGCATTATTGTCTTCTCTTAAAAATTACTTCTCTCATGTCCACTCTCCCTACATCTTCCACCTCATTTCTTTGCTCACTTTAACAGTAAGATTAAACAAAAAATTATATTCACTGTTTGCAATTCCCCTCCTTCTATTTTTCTCTGGAATTCTAAGTTGTCTTTTGCCGCTAATAGTTACAAATTCTCATGCTGTTAATGACTAACGGGGCTCAACTTACTTCACTACTCAGCAGCCTTTCTCAATATTGATCATTTCAGCCACCTGGAAGAATTTTATTCATTTGGATCCTGGTGTTTCATAGTTTGCTTATATAATTTTTTTTTATCAAGTCCCTGTTTTCTCTCTTTTTTGGTAATTATTCCTCATCTCTCCAGTTATTTAATTTTGTAATTTTTTAAAGTTCAGGTATTGCATTTTTCTTTTTTTTGTTTATATTTGTTGCTTAGTGATTTTATCCAAGATCCCAGGATTAAATACCATTTATACTTTGGACACTGTCTTTAATAGTATTGATTCTCCAAGATTAAGACTTGAGACTAGGATTCTAATATAGTAATTTATTTGGGTAAAGATCTTAGAAAATGCCATCAGATAAATAAGGAAGTTAGGAGACTACAGGAAGAAAATAATCTTTTCATTAATTGAGTTATCAGTACAAATCAGAGCTTAAAATCCTGCTGGGAACTGGGATAATCAATGAAAAACATACCCTTAGTTTGTCCCATGAGAGAAGCAGGAACTATGGGAATATTTAGTCACTCTCATCTGTCAGTCATTAATTGGGAGTTTCTCCAACATGATGTTATTTCATCAGCAATTTCTTCAGCCTGCACTTCTGCCTCCAGCCACCAAAGATTCTAAGACAAAAAAATAAAAAACCATAGCTGCTGGCAATCTGAAATTGGCTGAGCACTGAAGAAACGGAGAGTAGAAGGCAAGCTGAGTGGCATCTGTCTCTGCTACTCCTGTGTACATTCTGTCACCAAGCCAGTCATTTCTTTTAACTTCCTTACCAGGGGGTGCAAATTCTCACTTGGTCTCATCACTGAGATTTCTTTTTTCTTTTTTGAGACAGAACCTCAAGCTGTCACCCTGGATAGAGTGCCATAGCATCACAGCTCACAGCAACCTCCAATTCCTGGGCTCAAGTGAGTCTCCTGCCTCCCCTCCCAAGTAGCTGGGACTACAGGCACCTGCCACAAACACTCGGCCATTTTTTTTTTTATTATTGCAGCCATCATTGTTGTTTGGCGGTCCCGGTGGATTTGAACTGGGCAGCTCTGTTGTACGTGGCTGGCGCCTTAGCCCGTTGAGTCACAGGCACCGAGATTTCTATCTATTACACATCTTAAAAAGAATTGGTTCACTACGAATCTCTTGATCTAAGTACATATCTCAAATTTATTCCCCTCCTGTGCTTTTTCTCATGTCCCTAAAAAGCAATCCCAGGCTCGCAATTGCTTGGACTAACAAGAGTGAAGCCATCCTTCTCTCCTCCTCTCCTACCCCACTGCATCCATGCTGTCCACTTACCCCCTCACCCCTAGCTGCTCACCCTTTCCTTACCCTCCCTGAGCTAGAGGATGACAACGATCGTTCTGGCCTGTCTCACTCTGCTATGGCTCAGTTGAGAGCCTCTAGACAGATTCTGGTCTGGAAAAATAAAACCGTCCATGTCATTTCTCTGCTGCAAAACCCCAGAAGAACCTTAGAAGAAGTGCCCCCAATAGTAGCTCCCTCAATCCATCACCTGCTACTTTCCTACTTGATTGCGCCAGTACAGCCACCGGAGTATTTATTGGGGGTGTTCCTGCTGTGTCTTGGACTTGAAAACAAGATCCCTTTGGACGCCTTTGTACTTGTTCTGTTCTTAGGGAACATTCTCACCCTCTACCACTGGGTGTCGCCCTCCTTTCCTTTCTTCTTCGCTAATGACACTTTACCTGAAAATCTTTTTCCCTCAGTCCCCATCTCCCTTTCCTAGACTTTGTTCTTGGAGCACCTGTCACTGAGTGAAGTACTGTATCTAAGTATAATGTTTAAATTAAATCTTGTGTGTCCTCCTTTCTTTCTAGGCAAACAGATATATTTTCCTGTTTTCTTCAAGTATATGTTCCCAAAACCTAGTTTAGGTTTTAGAGCTAGTGGGTGCGCAGATCAAAATTCATTGTAGTAATAAACGTATTGAATTATATATTTCCTCGAGGACTCACTTGAATCTCTTGAAAAATAGAGTTTTATTTTATCCACAGTAAGATTGCTTTGTATTCAAAGTGTTTAAAGAATAGGTATGGTCTTAACAGCAAAAAATGCATAAAAACAAAAATTCTCTTTGACTTTGTAATTCAAATTTTCAAAGTTTTGCATTTTATTAAAGTGCATATGATTTCACTGCAAACTCAATTGCTATTAATTTTTCTGCTTGCACAAACCAAGGGAGCATACCTAGGGAGAACCAAAAGCAACTTTAAAGAATGGCTTGTGATTAAGGAGGCCAAGGGAGGGAATTTTTATTCAAATCATCTTGTTCTTTCTGATTCTTACTAAAAAATAATTATAAATTATACTTAAGTGGTAATAGACCAGGGATTTAATATGTTTCCTAATAAAAATATTAGCAAGTTTTTAAAATTTCTCTTAGAAATGCTTGTGTTAATTTGTCTTCTTATGTGGTCTGGATTGCTTTGGATCACTGTAGCCAAAGAATTTAGGAGAACTTACACCAAAGTACATTTATTGAAAAAAAAGAAAAGTACATTTATTGAGACATTATCCCTTGGGGTGAAGACACTTTTAATGTTATATGCCTAAAAAATTTAAATACTTATAACATTAACATTTTTATCATAAAAGAAAAAGCATTTTATTCACTAATGATTGTTAGTAAGCAGGAAGTTCAATGTCTGAACAATGGCAAACTTGATAAATATGTAAATGGATACTAAAAAATTGTTGAATATTAAAGATGCTGATTGGAGGTAGAAAAGTGGCTCTGCCAAGTTTCTCAAATAAAGATGTTACTTCAATTTGACAAAATCTAGTTTGGGTGAATTTATGTAATTGAACTTCCCGATTCATTGATTCCTTTGTAAAGAATCCTGACTTCTCCATGCCATGACAAACATGTCAAATAGCAAATGATTAAATACATTTGCTCAAGTATTCACTTACTGTATTTCTCAACTACCAGGCCATATGATTTTTCTGGTTTTCTTTTGCTTTTATCTAGGTGTTCAAGACTTGAGATTAGGCATTCAATACCTTTTTGTAAAGTTAAAATATTAATACCACCTACAAATGTGTAGAAATGTGAGTTTTGAATAAAAGATGGTATCATGGATAGGAATAAATTTAAAATGATACTAAAGTAGAAAATTTTAGTTTCCGTAGAGTAGCTTGAGGAAGAAATAACCTGGGAATGAGGAAAAAAAGAATTAGAAGGAAAAGGAAGGGAGCTCAAGTCATAGAGGGAAAAAGATTAAAAGAGTAAAGAGAGAGGATACCCTGAAAGAGCTTTGAAAATTCCCCTAAGGTCCCGGTGTCAACAATCACAAGGAAGGCTTCCAAAATCATCCCAGCTACTCAATGATTCCTCAAGCACAGAGTGAGTGGCAGTAGTTCTCAGAAATTATGACACTATTTTGTTACTATGATTGTAATTATTTCCGGTAGTATGTAAAACCGTTCACTTGTACCGAAAACTATTTTACTAATCCTTAGATAATGTTGTAATTCTTTTTTTTTTTTTAGAGACAGAGTCTCACTTTATCTCCCTGGGTAGAGTGCCGTGGCGTCACACTGCTCACAGCAACCTCCAGCTCTTGGGCTTAAGCGATTCTCTTGCCTCAGCCTCCCTAGTAGCTGGGACTACAGGCGCCCGCCACAGC
>CAUYON010016447.1:0-20018 GCA_963573935.1 Arctocebus calabarensis | reverse complement strand
TAGCCTTCATGGCATTTTCTTGATCACTATATAAAGACATTGATACTCTACATTTAATAAGTTTCCCCAGTACCCTGCTAAGATGCACCGTAGGTGTGATCCCACCAATTGCCTTCCCTCCACCCATACTCCCCCCTCCCCTCCCCTCCCTTTCCCCTCAGAAATGAACTCCAACATAAATTAATGGATATCTTATCATAAAATTGGAAATTTGAATAAATGTATAAATTTAGATTTTTATTTAAGATTTCTGGTTATTAAATATTGTTAGTCTTTAAAAAAATAACATCATAAGAACACAAAATCAGATCTCTATACATACATGTATCTGATAAAGTTTGTAAGCTAGGACTTTAAAAAATGAGAAATGGCAGAAAATCTATACTTGATAATAACAAGGTGATATCTACATGGCATGCATCTCAAAAGAACCATTCTTCCCTATCAAACCTTCACCCTTGTTCCTTCAGTGTTAAGGGAGAACAATGTTTAGCAAGTGTCAATGAAGTGTGGGAAAGAAACTAGCCCAACTACTTGATCCTGAGATTTGTGATGTTTCGAGGTAGAACAATAAAATTCACTGAGATTCAGAGAAAATCTAAGTAAACAAATACATTATTGTTGGACTGAATTTATAGGGGTTTAAAATAAATCATTTGAAGAAGAATATGAAACACACACAAAAACTATCTAGAAATTGTTAAAAAAGATAGATGTTTACTTATTAGAATATTAATAACTGCTACAATCCTCTCTCTCTCTCTCTCTCTCTCTATATATATATATATATATATATATATATATATATATATATATATATACACACACACACACACATATATAGTGCAGTTTTTGGCCGGGGCTGGGTTTGAACCTGGCACCTCCAGCATATGGGGCCAGCGACTTACTCCTTTGAGCCATAGGCACTTCCCCCCAAATAAAAATATTTTAAACATAATTACA
Organism: Arctocebus calabarensis; assembly: GCA_963573935.1. Classification (NCBI taxonomy): domain Eukaryota; kingdom Metazoa; phylum Chordata; class Mammalia; order Primates; family Lorisidae; genus Arctocebus; species Arctocebus calabarensis. The sequence goes on along the minus strand of CAUYON010016447.1, from coordinate 19,055 downwards.
AGGTAAAACAGAAGTTGGAACAGAATGAGATATATGATGGTGCAAGATTTAATATACAAATAATTTGGGATACACAGATGTCTTCATTAAATGTAGTCACGGGTTATAAATATATACAGGACAAGAATTGAGAGGAAAAAAGTGAGGGGGAAAAAAAGGGAGCAGAGAAGGCAGAGGGAGAGAGAAAAACATGTACAATCCTGGTGTGTACATATTAATGTAAGGAAATAGGTAATTCAATTCACTATTCTGCCCTTGAAACCTTTAAAGACGGCCCATCATGTTCAGCATAGAAAACAAATTACCTCAATTGATGGAGCAGCCAGACGGCCTGTGGCTCCTCTTACTTCTCTGAGTCCCTGCCTAACTTTCCTCTCCAGCTCACTCTCCGCTAGCCTTCTTTGCATCCTTGCTGCCCCTTACATATAAGGAAAAGGGTGCAGACTCAGATCCATTACAGTTTATAATTTCTTCCTTTACTCTTTCCTCAAATAGCTGATGTTCCAACAATATTTTCCCATGCATCCTTTTAGTTCAAACCTCACTTTCATGGAGCTTTGGAGCAGATGTCAGTCTTACTGTTGTCTTGCTGATTAAATCCCTTGCATAAAATTAAAAACATCTGCCTCTTTAAAATTTTTCTTTAACCCTCCTCCCCAGTTTTGTTTCTTTGCTATTTCTCTGACTTTTATTTTTAGGTTTTATATTTTTTATTTTCACTTATGTTTTCTTTTTTCTTAATTTTTAATTAAAATCATATCTTTTTATATGGATGGGGTATGTGATGAGTTGATATACAATGTGGAATGTTTAAATCAATCTGATTAACATAGCCATCACCTCACTTATTTATTTTTTGTGGTAATGTTAAGGTGGTCTCCATGCCATCCGTATATGATGTTGAAATGTTAAAAAAGCAAATTTGACTTTACTGTTTAGTCCTTTTCTGTTACATTCCATTACCATCAAAGCTGGTTTCTCTTGTTTGCTGTCCCTTTGTGTAACTGTGAATGCATTCAACCAAAATTGTTTGTGATGTAAGTTACTGACTGCACTTGTGATTTTGACACTGGTGATTATCGCTTTTTATGATCATGCTGTTTATGGACCCTCACCTATAAGTCCTCTTCCATACATTTCCCTTTGGACATCGTGGTTTATACCTGTTTTATAAGGGAGAAAAAAATTGCTAATTGCTCTCCTGATCATGACATTGTGTAAGCTAACTAACCGCACTACCTTTGTGATTTCCCCCACCGCTTCAACTGCTGTTTTCACTTTTGTAACAATACTTGCTTGCCCCCCAGAAAAGTTTTACCTTATAAAAACCATAACCTCAGATAACTCAGGGCTGCTCTCTGAACCCCTGTGTTGGGTGTGAGGCTGTCATTTGCTGGCTCTTCAGTAAAGGGACTCTGCTGTGAATTCAGCTTACTTGGCAATGGGGTCTTTGCAGAACTCCTGGGCACAACAGTAAGACATTTAAACTTTACTCTTAGTTATGATGAAGCATACCCTTGCATTATGCACATTTGATGAGATCCCACCAATGCCCTCCCTCTTCCCACCAATTGCCTCCTCAGTGTTATTAAAATCCCTTCTCCCTTCTCCCTCCTCACCTCTCTTCTCCCTCTCCACCCTTTCCCCTTTCTAGACTATATTTGTATTTTATTATTCATATGAGTGAGTGGTTATATCAGATTCATAATAGTATTGAGTACATTGGTACATTGGGTACTTTTTTTTTAACCTATTTTTTAGATACTTTACTAACACGAGTGTGTTCCAATTCCATCCAGGGAAACATAAAAGATGTAAACTCTCTTTTTATGGCTGAATAGTTTTCCATGGTATACATATAAAAATTTGTTAATCCATTCAAGGATGAATGGACATTTGGGGTTGCTTCCATGACTTGGCAATTATGAATTTGGCTGCAATAAACATTCTGGTGCAAGTATCTTTGTGGTAAAATGACTTTTATTCTTCTGGGTAGGTATCTAGTAATGGAATTGCAGGATCAAATGGAATGTCAACTTTTAGTTCCTTGAGGATTCTCCATACATCTTTTCATAAAGATTGTATTGGTTTGCAATCCCACCACCAGTGTGGAATTGTTCCCTTCTCTCCACATCCATGCCAGAATCTGGTGTTTTGGGATTTTGTGATATGGGCTAATCTTGCTGGAGTTAGATGATTTCTCACAGTGGTTGTAATTTACATTTCTCTGATGATTAAAGATAATGAGCATTTTTCATGTGTTTTTTGCCCATTTGTTGGTCATCTTCAGGGAAGTTTGTGTTCAAATCTCTTGCCCACAATGAAATGGGGTTGTTTACTCTTTCCTTATTTATTGATTTTTATTCTCTATAGAGTCTAGTTATCAGAACTTTGTCAGAATCATAACAGGAAGAAAAATATCTCCCATTCTGAAGGCTGTCTATTTGCTTTGGTTGTAGTGCCCTTAGCCATGCAGAAGCATTTTACCTTGATCAAATTCCCAGTCATTTATTTTTCGTGTTGCTGCAATTGCCAGGGGGATCTTGCTCATAAAATATTTTCCCAGGCCAATATCATCAAGTACTTCCTTTGCACATAGTTTCATGTCTTAAATTTAAATCTTTTATCCAGCAAGAATCAGTTTTTATTAATGGTGAAAGGGGTGGATCCTGTTTCAGTCTTCTACAAGTGGCTAAACAGTTTTCCCAGCACCATTTATTAAAGAGAGATTCTTTTCCCAAATGCAGGTTTCTGTCTGGCTACATGTCATCATCAAAGATCAAATGATCTACGGTGCATCTTAGCAGGGTACTGGTGAAACTTATTAAATGTAGAGTATCAATGTCTTTATATAGTGATCAGAAAAATGCCATAAAGACTATCTTTAACAGTACAATCAAAATATTTCTGATTGTATATGAAGCACATTCTGCCCTATGATTGCACCAATGTATACGATTATGATTTAATAAAATTATTTTTAAAAAAAGATCAAATGATGATATGTGACTGGATTAATCTCACAATTCTATACTCTGTTTGATACAGCAGTGACTCAGGACACAAAGTCAATACCTACAAATCAGTAACTTTTATATTTACCAACAGTCAAGCCAAGAATACAAAGACTCTATTCCTTTTACAGTAGTGCCAAAGAAGATGAAATATCTGGAAATGTATCTAGCAAAGGATGTGAAAGATCTCTGTAAAGAGATTCGAAACCTTGAGAAAAGAAATAACAGAAGATGCCAACAAATGGAAGAACATACCACGCTTGTGGTTTGGAAGAATCAACAAATGTAAAAATGTCCCTACTACCCAAAGCACTCTGCAGATTTAATGCAACCCCCATCAAAGTGTGAATGTCATACTTTAAAGAACTTGAAAAAATAGCTTTGTTTATATGGAATTATATGAAAATTTTGAAAGCCAAAGCAATTCTTAGAAATAAAAACAAATCTGGAGGCATTATATTACCAGACTTCAGGTTATACTACAAATCTATAGTGATCAAAACAGCTTGGTACTGGTACAAAAATATTTCTCTGTCTTTTCTCTTATCTTTAGGAAAGATAGAGAGCAGATTTTTATTTTTTATATATTTCATTATATTTCCATCACCAGCAACTAAAGAAGTGTCTATCATATGAAAGGTGCTGAAAAACTTTTACTGACTCAATAATATTTGCATATATGTAGTGCTTAATAAAAATTGGTTGAAATAACTCAGAGTATGCATGATAATGAAACCTTTCCTACCTACCTTTCTAATGGTTTGGAATTTCCAAAACATACAAAGGAGTAAATACATGTATGTATACTTTCAGTTTTTCTGAAAAACAAAAACTATAGAATAAAGATTAAACACAATAATTTCTCAATAAATATATATGTTGACAAAATGTAAAGTCAATGATTTTTTATATTTTTGTACTAAGAAACATTTAAAATTTTTAAATAATTTATTACTAATACTTTTATTAGTTATACTTACAATAGTTTTTCTTTTGCAGCTCTTAAAAGTTTGATAAACTTCTAAATAAATATTTAGACATTTATAAATATCCTTCAATTTGTTACTGCCTTAAAATATCTTATGCTTATGTATAACATTCTGTGTTCATTTATCCAAATTTCCAAACGTTCATAAACCATTTTTTCAAACAATGCTACTTCAGTATTTTCTTGCAGGTAGTGATGTAATTCTGTGTTTTTAGTATACAAATTGATAAAATGAAAACTGAAATTAGAAGACCCAAACAATCCTAGAATGATCTAAACTTTATCTTAAATTCAAGTGAGAGTGGCAGCACCTGTGGCTCAAGGAGTGGAGTGCTGGCTCCACATACCAGAGGTGACAGGTTCAAACCTGGCCCCAGCCAAAAACTTGAAAAAAAAAATAATAAAGTGAGAAGAAGGGAGGAGAAGGAAAAAGAGAGAGCAGAGGAGGGAAGGGCACTGGTAAACTCTCACCTAATGGGCACATTGTAAGGGTACACAGCACACTCCCCAGGTGAAGGACTCAACTACAACTTGAACTTTACCTAACAAATGCAAACAATGTAACCAGATCATTTGTACTCTCGTATTAATCTGATGTGTAAATTAATTAATTAATAAAAGTTATCTTAAAGTTAATTATTTAATTTTAGAACTAAAATAAACTTTATATATAATTTATTACTTATTTGTTTTAGAGATGGATAGGTAAGGCAGAATTAGACAACTACAACTTAGGAAAACAAGAAACATAAATCACTCAGTCTAGATAAATCTCAAAATGTATTTCACAAATGTATAGAGAGAATATAATGTTGGGGGAGCAGTTATAATATATTGATAATGAAAATGAGCAAACCTCTAATTATGTAATTACAGGTTAATAGGAGGGTTTATGGCTTAGTAATAACAAGAATAAAAAGTGTTGCCTGGGTTAGGAACAACTTGTTAGGAAAGATACCCATAACACTACGGAAAGTTATTCTCAGGCTCAGAAACAAGTTCATAGTAATCCCCTACATGAGTAATATTCTTGGGGAACATGTCCAGCAGTGGAGAATTTTATGGAAGAGGTAGAGTTGGTTGTCTTTGTTACTTATTTCATCTCTCTGGGGGATAGTGTTGTACAGTCCACACACACAAAAATGAATTTACTTTCTTTTCTAGCATATACAAGTAATGGGATCTCACTGCTCATGTTATCAAATGATCTTAATAAATTTAGAGCTATAATAACACTTACAGGTATTAAACTTATTTATAGTCTAGTGTTTCAATCATCTCTTGATCATATTTTTATTTTCATAGGCAAATATTAGATTTATATTATATAGCTAACCCCCCAATTTTCCTCGTAATCTCTATATCCTTTATGAAAGCATTGTATTTATTCCTAAGGAAATATATCTAGTTTTAATAAAATTTAATATTCCACCATTATAATTCTTAAAGTAACATGTTGGAGTTACTTTGTCTTTTTAAGGAGGAGGTATGAGGAATATTTATCTTCCTACCACTAAAGCTACTTGAAGCAAGAACACTGAAATCCAGAATTCAGTAGAAAGCGTATAATATCCGAGGCTCTAAATTAAGATACGTTCCCTGAAAGAATGAATAGGAAGTTGAGTTATACAGCAACATTTACACCATGGTAGAAATAAAAGTCAAAGAAACACTACAGAAAATATTGCTAAATTGGTGAAACAGTGTATGTGGTAGAGTTATAGAGAGTAAGCGAATTTATCCTTATAGGGCTTTGTACATTATTTGAAAGGTTTTTTTTTTTTTTTTATCCATAAAATTACTGAACCATAATTTATTTTTCTTTCTTTCCTGAATTTTTCTTTAATTTCCTTCTATTCCAAATTCATGAGAAAATATTAACACTCAACATTTAATAATTGCCTAAAACCTTATACATTTCATATGCACGAGTGGCTGCTCACATAGTGTTGCAATAGGCAATTTGACTCGAAAGTTCTTGTCAGTCCTTGAGTCAGGATGTATAATCTCTAGAGATCATGTGGGCAAAGAGTTTAACTGACTTTTTACAAGCTGAGGGGAAAAGAATACTCACACATACACACATGTCCTGTCAGTTCTTTTGACCTTAGAAAAATCTTTGGAGGTTGTGTGATGAAGTCTATTATAAACTGAACAACAGTTAAAAGGGTACTTACTGCTCCAAGTGGCTTCTTTGTAAAGGGGATTCCATTGTCCTGTATTAATTATCCTTTGATTTGGTTACTTCATAAAAGGTGCTATTTATTCTGTGGGAATTTCTATGCTTTGAATGAGACACTTCTTAAAACTTGAGCTTCAAATATATTTTCATTGAAAAAATAATTTCGTAATGAAATGGATTATGTAAAGACTGTTAATGAATACATATTATAGCTATGTTATTTTTAATATGATATTTGATTAGTATATTTAAAGGTCAATCTTTTTTTTTCTCAGCCTGCCATCTATTGGATTTAAACTAGATGTGATTTAATTTTTTTAAATCAATCAGGACTCCATCTCCACTCTATTAAAATGCTCTGTCCTTAGTGAATGTTTTTGCTTTGGTTCTTTACATATGGAAATGGAAGCAAAGCAGTGTCGATTCTTTATTTATTGTGAGGGATAATCCCAGGATAGGAGTAAGAGAACAAACAAGTAAAGTAACAAAAATGGAAGCAAATAAAAAGGGACAGGTTTTTGAGCTGTTAATTTGTTGACACAGGTTATGAGACTGTATTTAGATTTCACCATCTCCTTTCTCTATCATGTAGTTTAATAACCCATTGTCTTTAACAGTAATTTCTTTGGTTTGAGTCGCTTGATGATATGTTGACCGAGACTTCCATTCCTATGTGGTCTTGCATTTATTAAATTGTGATTATTATAACTTCCCTATGATGGTTTTTCTCAAAATAAGACATACCAAGTGATGCCCCTGGGGAAAACCCTGGGCTCTAGACATTATTAACTTTGGTATATCTTGTATTTAAAACCCTAGATCCATTTGACGATCCAGGATGAATACCCAAAACAATACATAACTCATTTTGTTTATGGAAAAATTAACCTTCTTATCTATTGATAATTTGAGCCTAAAGTGGCCACACAGTAGTTGCAAACCAGGGAACACACTTTTATGATGTTGCTTGTCAGAGGGATAAGTTCTAGGAAACAGAATTCATTTTCTATTTTATTTTTTATTGGCATAATAGTTGCATATAATTATAGGGTAAAATATGGTATTTTGGTATATTTTCACAATGTAGAATTGCTATTCTGAGCAAAGTAACAAAATCACTACCATACATAGTTATCATTTTTTGAGGTAAAAACATTTGAAATCTACTCTTACAGTGGTTTTGAAATAGACAATTCTATATTTATTATAGGTACCATTCTGTGTATTAGATCAATAAAGCTTATTCCTTTTGTCTAGCTGAAACTCTGTACACTCGGACCTTTCCCATTTTCCCAGCTGCCCTCTTTGCCCCTCTCTGGTAAGCATCATTCTGCTCTCTACCTCTGTGAGCTCAACTTTTCTCAGATTCCACATATGAGAAAGATTATGCAGTATTTGCACTTTGTTCCTGGATTCACTTAGCATAATGTCCTCCTGGTTCATGTTGTCCCTCTTTCAGGCTGAATACTATTCAATTACACACACATGCCATATTTTAATTCTAATGGTGACTACTCAGATGGCATTATGTCTTGACTGTTGTTGAAAATGCTGCGGTGAACACAGGAATACAGGTATTTCTTTTGCATACTGATGCAATGACTTTGGATTGAAGAGGGACTGCTGGATCATTCTGTTTGTAATTGTCTTACAAATCTTTATATTGTTTTTCATATTGGTTGCATTAACTTGCTTTCCCGCCAACATTACCCAACCAACACTACCCAAGTGTTTTCTTTTTTCCGCAGTCTATCCAGCACTTATCTTTTGTCTTTTTGATAATAGGCATTCTTATAGATATGAGATTGTATCTCATGGTGGTTTTAATTTTAATTTCTCCAATCATTAATGATAATGAACATTTTTTCATTTACCTGTTGATCATTTGTATGTATTCAAATATGTTATCAGATGTATGATTTGTAAATACTTGTTCCCAGTTTGTGTTTTCACTTTTCCTTATTGTTTCCTATGCTGGGAGGAAGCTTTATAGTTTGATGCAATCTCATTTGTTTATTTTTGCTTTTTGCCTATATTTTAGGGGTTATATTTAAGAATTGTTTGCTCAGAACAATATCATGTAGCCTACTAAAGTTTCAGGTCTTAAGTTTAAATCTTTATCACATTTTGAGTTGATTTTTCCACAAATTCAGGAAAGTTGAAGGGTAAAAAAACAAATACACAAAAAATCAGTAATGTGTCTTCAACACTAACAGTGAGCAACCATAAAAAGAAATTTAAAAGTCAGTCCCATTCCCCATACTCTAAAAAAAAGAAAAACTTAGACAAGATCTGTGTACTAAAAAGTATTAATATAAGTACTTATAAAAGAAATTGTAGGTGACACAAATACATGGAAAGATATTCTTTTTTATGAGTTAAAAGAATTTAATGTTGATAAAATATCCTTATTACCTAAAATGATATACAGATTCAGTGCAATTCCTAACAGAGTTCCATTACCATTCTTTATAGAAAGAGAAATAAGCTAAAATTGGTATGGAAATACAAAAGACCTCAAGTAGCTAAAGCAATCTGACAAAACAACAAACAAAAATCTGAATGTTTTACAGTACCTGACTTCAAAATTTAACGTGAAGCTACAAAATCAAAACAGCATGATACCTGTCTGAAAACAGGCATACTGAACAATGGGTCGAGAGCCCAGCAATAGACCCACACGTTTATAGTCAATTGATTTTCAAGAACAATGCAAAGAACAAACAATGGAGGTAATGGTCTCTTCAATAAATGGTGCTGAAAAAACTGGATTTCCACAAGAATGGAAGTTAGAAAAAGCATTCCTGCCTCAGCATAACCTAAAGTTGTGGGGCTGAGAATCGAAACTTCAAGGTGATTCTATGGGTAACAAGGGCCTCTTCTTTAAGAGTCTATCCTGAATACTTTTGAGCACATAGCATCGTGTATTGTCTGTCAGCAGTTCAGTCAGTATTCTACATTCTAGACAGGAGTGCTCCAACCATACGTAATGAATTCTAAAGGTGATGTCTTGCCCAAGTCTCCTGCAGGCTGCTGCATCATTCTATCAAGGCAGCTGATTTTAGAAAAGGTGAGTGAATCCTGTGTTGTGAACTATCTCACTTCTCTACTTAAAATTGTTTAACTCAGAGTACCTACAGATTATCTATACTCCTACATTTGCTTAGACCAACCTTACACAAATCTTTCTAATGTGAAACCAGTCTTCAAAATGACTTGCTCCTTGTTCTCACATTTCTAGACATTTTAATCCCAATAAAAGTCATTATTCAAAACCCTTATAATCTTATCACAAATGACAAAAAAAAAGCTTACCCTATCTTCCCAAGGGTTTACTATACATAAGTAATATTTAAGTTTGGGTGCTGGGTTTTAAAATTCAACAAATTTTTTCCTACCTTATGTGAATAATAGAATCAAAGAGATGGAAATAAATTTGTTGTTATTATTCTTGAAGTCCTTGACTAAAGGAACTTCCACTTTATATAACATAATTACCAGAAATTATACAATTTTTATTTAATTTCTTTTTATCTTTGCATTTTTCATCTAATAGTTATGAAGATTAAATATTAATTTTAATCAGAAGAGGTAATTGGGACATTTGGGGGAAGACTATTTCCATAAGAAATGAATGTAAGAATCCATTGATAATATAGGTTTAACTAATCAATGATTTTATTGCTTATAAGAAATAGTTTTGAAACAAACCATGTGGTTTTTAAAAATGTCATAGAAATGTTTAAAAATTATATACAGTTACTATGAAATAAAAAAAGATTTATCTATAGTGTTTAAATATGAAAATGCTATTTAAGGATACTGGAATAAATCTGAGAGTTATAGTTTCTATTTAATTGTAAAATAATTTTATTTCCAAGAAAATTTCCCAGTATTTTGTACTTATATGGAATTAATTACATATGTCCATTATAAGAAAAAAAAGACACGTTGAAAATTCCAATGAGAAACCTAAATTAGTACCATAACGTGTCATCCAAATATTTACAAATTTTAGAAAGATGAGTTTAAAATGAAGTTCAAAAGTGCTCATTCTGAATGTGTGAATACTTTATTTGGAACTTGTGAATACTTTATTGAAGCAATGTTTTAATTATAAAAGGGAAGCAAATGTCCCCCTATAAAATGTCAGTGTAAGAGGGACCAAAGGGATTTTATCCTGTGTTTATTGTGTATCCGCACAATTCACAGAGATTGTTTCAAAATTATTGACTGGAATATCTTACGTGATACATCATTAGTATTTATTTTAATATGCCTGATTTCTGCCTTGCAGTTGTTACCAAAATACTGTGTTCTTTCTCTATGTCAGCTGCAAAGAAAGAATATCAGGTTTTTAATTCTTAATCTACAGAATGGGGTAGAGGCAGCTGGTGCTCGAAAGGCAGAGCTCCTGGAGCAAACGGAGAAAGGGGAGCTTTCAAGTTAGGTGAGAAAGGCAGAGCTTTGTGAGCATGTGCAGGGTGGCCTTTCAGATATGCGGGAACAGTCGTGCACGTTTCTTCATGGGTTGTACCTACCGACAAAGGAGGTAATTCTCACATGGAGGAGTGATTTTTAGCATTATAATGATATGCTAATGAGTTAAAGATAACTAGGGGTGTCCTGCTCCAGTCTCCACCGGCTTTATGCAGTTCTGGGCCTTGGCACCTGTTTGGGGTGTCTTTGGCAAATTGTAGCATTCAGGCTGTCTATGTCCTTGAGTAGCTATGCTTTTAGATAACAAGACCAAAGAAAAATGTTATAAGAAAGAAAAGGGTAGGAAAGAAAAACAGTTAATTTTTTTCTACGTGCTTTGCCAGGGTCATCCTTGTGACAGGATTCTAATTCAGAGAAGGTGGCCCAAGTTAATCATGAAATATAATGTCTTGGTTTCTTGCTCACGCCATTTCTTAAACAATTCCTCTTGCACAATGGTGAACTCCACTGATTCTTTAGAAAAGTGTGTTAGCTGAGTTATTCCTATTAAATAACGGAAGCACACATCTTAAGCCCATGATGACCTAACATCAAATTATTCAGGTCAAAGAAAAACAATCCAGGGAATCTTCTTTCTCTGCATGTTCCTAAAATACATTATTCAAGGCATATGTCAAAAAACTCGGGAAAAGTGAATTGTCTTCAGATAATTTCAAAGTTATTCTGTTTGAACTCATGTTCGTCCATATTTTTACACACTATTAGTAAATAATAGGAATAGACTTTAGTATATGTGCTGCCAAAGTGAGCCAGGAATAGCATTAATTTAGAGTTTTTTATCCATAATCTCTTCTAGATACAAATGAACAGAAATTTAAGATCGAATTCTTTCACCACACTGCCACTGCTATTAAACACATTTATTTTTTAACTAGATGCTATGAATACTACATACCTTCTATTTTGGAGGTTTGACTATTAAAAACAACAACACAGCAAACTCCCCCCAAAACTACTATGTTCTTTCTCAAATTCTAATAAAAATTTATTTAAATAATCTATTCTAATAAGAAGAAAAGTAGTCTACAGGCAGAACTCTCTTACCTTTAGGATCAATGTCAGTCCACGTGGATACTTAGATCTAATGATGGATACCTAACTAGGTAATCAGGTTTCATGCTTAAAGTTACATGGTACTAACAGGGCTTGAAAAAACCTTAAGGTACACTCATTTAGAGTTAAAGAACGTTTCTAAATATTTTAACCAATTCACTATAGTACTGATCTTAACAAAGAGATATTTTTATAGCTCATGTAGTTTTTTAGGGAGTTGCTGATTTCACAATTGGATAATTCATTAATTATGGTAGTTAGAAAAGCTACTAATGTCAATCGATTAAAAAAGTAACCTAAGTTCATGAAGTAGCCACATCTGAAGCAAAGGCTTCTCCTTAGAAGGCTGATAGTCCTAGAAATCAGACTTTTCTAATGCATCTGCATGAATGACACCTAACACACCCCCAGCAGAGACAGAGTGTTGTAGTTGAATACTTGATTGCTTGAGATGCACTAAAACACAGCACATGTGAGAGCCTACCCATGTTTCCTTTCCCTTGATCTACATGCAGGAAAATACTCATGGGGAATGTCCATTCAATATCAGTATGCAGATTTCAACTACAGGACTGCGTACATTGAGGAAAAGTATGTATTCTAGATATCAACGGTAGAAAATAGTTTCTTACCACTTCTAAAGTCAGAATGAGAAAATTAGAAGCCTAGTTAGTCAAAATTAAGAGTATGTGTACTTAATTTGTACTAATTTCTAAAGCAAAAATTCCAGAATTAGTTTATTCTAGAATTCTAGTGATTAATTCATTTCTACATTTGAAATTAATTTCTAATTTCTAAAAAATTAGAACTGGACTTAAGTTATGAAACCCATGAGAAGCACTGTAAGAAAGTGTCTTCTTGGGGATTGGTGTAGTTACTTTGCACCAGAGGCCAAGACAAAAGCTGTAGAAAAGGGAGCAGGAATATTGACATGTAGGAGAGAGACAGGTGAAATACTGGGTTTCTCTCTGTGTGATGAGTACAGTTTATCGGCTTAATGAAACGAGTAGTAATTTATATTACAAACATTTTTGGAAAATGCAAAAATGACATGGTCTGTATCATTTCAGAAATTAAGCATATCTTTTGTCATTTGTGAGTCATAGTAGAAGCAGAAAAAGAAGATAGTCCTTAAAAAGGCTTGTGTGTGTGTGTGTGTGTGTGTGTGTGGATGTATGCATATCTACAAAACTGAAGGTATATTTAAGATATACTTCAAGGGCATTGCAAAATGCAGAGTTGCAGAGTCCTGGTGACATTGTCTGTCTTTGCCAATGTCTATATATTTTACTTTAAGTGACATATTTGGAAACTATGGGGCTCAATTTTCATTTAATTTAGATTGTGGGACAGAAAAGCATGGATTTATGGAAGGTCACCCAGATTCTAGAATTCTTTGATTTTCTTTATCTTCCACTTAAACCTAAAATTTTCTTTTAAAATTTGATGTTGTCTGTAGATTATCATCAATGGCTAAAACCTTGAGAAAAATGAAGCTTAGACGGCTGAAATTCCTTGATAGTTTTAAAGATTTTGCTTCTTGGAGAGCTGTATTTTCAGCAAGATAAAGCAGGAAACTAGTGCATAGTAGGTTCTGTGTTAAAGCAAGATAACACTTTGCTGCTCAAAGGCAGGGATATAAAGTGTGCAGGTATGTGATTTTTCTCATCAAATAACGTTCATAACCTTGGTGAAAATAATTTTTTGTGATAACACTTGAAGTAACGACCTTTCTTAATGACTGCATCACGTCTTCATCTTGTTTACTTGTGTGGAAACTTGTACTTCACCAGATTGTGCTTGCAAAACGTCATCATTAATATTTGGACCATTAAGGAGTAGAAAATAGAAAAATTCACTAATAGAAAATATTCCTAATTTTACTTATGAAAATAAAGTTATTTTTTGGCATAGTTAATTTTAGTTTAACATTTTAAAGGGATTCCTGGCAGTCTTCAGAAAACAGCAGTTATTACAGAGTGGCGAATTGAATGGAAGTGGCTTCTTCCTTCATTCCCTATAACAGATGTAATTTTAGCCATTTCTTTATTTACCCTTAATTGTGTTGTTAGGAATGGGACTAAAAGAACTAGAGAATACATAATACCATATTCTAGATGGCAGTACCATGTAGTAAAGATGCAGTCACTTGGCACGCGTTTCCAAAGTACATGTCTGCCCAAGGGTACAATCTAAACAGGTTATAATGATATTTAAGAAATAAAATGAATGTGGAAATTAAATGGACATTGAAATGTCAAGTAACTGTGATTATGAACACAATCACACTTTTGTATTTCATTTGAAATTATAAGACATGAGAGATTTAATTACTCATGATTTGTGAATATATTTAAATGACATTTGTTAAAAATGACAGAGCATTTTATATTTTTTAATTAAGCTATATGTACAAATATTACAGACTTAGCACTGTCAATTGGCTACTATTACCACAGCATTCTAGTATAATCCTTCCATGATTACCATAACACGCTATTACAATTTTTAGCTATTTGTAAAAAAGGACACATGTTATTTCTGTTTTTTTAATCTTAGTTACGTTTGTTGGTCCAATAATGGCCTTAGAATTTGTGTTTTGGAGATAAAAGTTTGTGATTTAAAGTAAATCTTTACTTATCGACCTGAGGAAACGTTGTGTATAATATTAACTTGGTGCTTAGAAATTTAGAATAATTTTATTCTATAAAATCACCATTCTAACATAGAAAAATAAATTTGCATTTTACTGTTACCAGGGAAAGGTAAGTTATAAATACCATATACATCAAAATTAAGTTTTAATAAAAATATTTTATGAACACACATACACACCAAGAGATGAAGGCAATTATGGTTTTATCATTGGTTATAGTTTAGTAAAAAATTTTACTCTTTACTTGCTAATAGTCATTTTTACTTTTTTTTGAGATGGAGTCTCACTCTGTTGCTCACAGTAGAGTGCCTTGGAGTCAGCCTAGCTCACAGCAACCACAAACTTCTGTGTTCAAGTGATCCTCCAGCCTCAGGCTCCTTAGTAGCTGGGACTACAGGCACTCACCAAATGCTCTACTATTTTTTCAATTTTTATTAGATATAAGGTCTCTCTCTTGCTTAGGTTGGTCTTGAACTGCTGAACTCAAGCACTCCTCCCCATCCTCACCCTCAACCTCCCAGAGTGCTAGGATTATAGGAGGCACCCAGTCAATTTTACTTTTTTATATAATACATATTTTAAAAAGAAATAATTAAAATAATTATTCAAATCTCTGGGTCTAATGTTAAAAACATCGTTTTTACAAAAGAATCTTCCTATGATTCTACTCAGTGAACTGTTTCAAATCTTAAATTTTAGCTAATTACTTCAAACCTCAAATCTCAACTCAATTTATAAAAGTTAGGGGAAGTTTAATTTCTAGTTCCAGCTTTGTTAGAAATTTGATTAATATTTGGTGGGTCCATAATTTTACTGTCTTTACCAGATAAATATACTGTTAGTGATTATAAAAATGACAAAGTTATACTATTTCATGGAAATGTCACATTCTAGTGTTATATAAAAATGCATTTAGCATCATATCACTCTATTTTAATCATTTAAAATTTTGTGACTGAAATTTAAGTATTCCTATTATATTCTGAGATAGTGCATAGCAAATTATGTTCTGAGTAGTGAAACATGCATTTAAGCAATAAAAATATTAGATTTAATTTTTTCTGTATTAATTTATTTAAAAGTGAAGGGCATGTCAATGCTTTCATTTTTATTTCTCTTCTTTTTGTTTGTAGGGGCAGAGTCTCACTTTATTGCCCTCGATAGAGTGCCGTGGCATCACACAACTCACAGTAACCTCCAACTCCTGAGCTTAGGCGATTCTTTTGCCTCAGCTTCCCGAGTAGCTGGTACTACAGGCACCCACCACAACACCTGGCTATTTTTCTGTTTTGCTGTTCGGCCGAGGCCGGGTTTGAACCCCTCGGTATATGGGGCCGGCGCCCTACTTGACGAGCCACAGACGCTGTCCTGCTTTCTTTAAAGCAAATTATCTACAGTCATATTATTTCTTAATCAGTATTGTCAGACAGTTTTGCAGACATAAAAGTCATGTAATACATATCTATAAAAATAAAAAATAATATTTATGGTTTGGGAAATGAAGGTTGTTACAACATCATATAATAGAAAAGCTATTATAGTTGAGAAATTTGTTGAGATGAATACTAAAAACTATTTTAGGTTACATAAAAATTACTTTTATAATATTTAAAAACATTTACTTATGCACAATTAGAAACAATTGTAATATCTCTATATTCAAAGTAAACTATCTTATTTACCCACCCGTCAAAACATCACATACCTCTAACAAATAAGAATAAAAAATAAATTCCTAAATATATTATCTTGCTATTTCCTCAGTGTAATTTAATGCAAGATTTTGTTCAAATGTTTTATATAAAGAGAGTCGGAAATGTGGAACTCACACTAGTGTATCGGTTTAGATTATTATTATTTTTGGTTCTAATATTTGAAAATGTACACTGTAATGAAAAATAATTCATACTTCATTGAATTTTAGAATTTTTTTAAAAACATAATGAAAATACATTTTAAAATGCATAACAAAATGTCAGGAATCAACAAATATTAGTTTATAATATAGTATTTAAAATATAATTAAATAATATAGCATTCATATTATAATCGCATATATAAAATATATTTGCACACCATAAACATATCACATGAAAGTATGCAAAGGGCTATATGGTATATCAATTGTATGGTTTATATTATTTTATTAATATTTCTTATAAATTGTCATCAATACTATAAACCAGGGTTGAAATGTAATCTTTGTAACTCCAATACATTTACTATTTTTATTATGCCATTACTACTCTCAAACTATTTAACACATATTTTGAATATCCTTTAATTTATTATTATTTTTTATTTCTAACCTGGGGAGATGCATTACATTACCTCAAAAGCTCCTTTGTCCTATTAATATGAGATGCAAAATATGTTACAGGTTTTAGTTTGTCTTTATATTCAGGATTTATGAAGTTTTCTAATTACTGTCATTTACATTTTCTAAGACAAGTTGATTTTCATAGGAGTTTTTACCAAATTATTTTATTTTATTTTATTATTATTATTTTTTTTAGATAGTGTCCACTGTGTCACCCTTGGGTAGGGCTGTGACATCACAACTTACAGACACCTCAAGCTCTTGGCCTTAAGCGATTCTCTTGCCTCAGCCTCCTAAATAGCTGGGACGACAGGCGCTCACCACACACCTGTCTATTTTGTTGTTGTTATTGTTGTTGTTGTCATTGCTGTTTTAGCAGGCCCTGGCCAGGTTCAAACCAGCTGCCTCGGTGTACATGGCTTGTGCCTGAACCACTTAGCTGTGGGTGCCAAGCCAAAAATTTTATTTTTAACATAAAATCTCTTTATACATTTTACAAATACTGTTTTCAAGATAAATGATGCCAAAATCCAGTTCGACTATTCTTAAATCATTATATTTTCAATATTTCTACTTTCATTTTTATCTAACTTGAAGGAATATATTATATATTTAGCATTCTGTGTTGAGCATTTTAGTCATAATGTATAATTTTGAGTCAATTAAAATATGAATTCCCAATTTGACTTCCATTATTAGGGCTAACTTTTTAACCTCTAGAATGTGCTAAGGGATTAGGTTTCATGATGAGAAATGTATTTTATGTCTGAAAGGTTTAATCTCCTGTCGTGAACTTATTTTTATTCAGGGCACTGAGCAAAGTCTAAATGTTCTTTCCATGAGCTGGCTATCATTTGCATTACATGAATAGATAAATAAACATAAATTTAGAAGAATGTACAAAATCAATTAACAAAACAAATCATGCACATAACTCACAAGATGTATATTCTAAATGCTAAAAATGCATTCAGCCAAAATGTTTAATAGTTTGCCGACATAATAATTATGTCTATTTAACATAATTTATTTTTATGATTATCTAGTAACGTGAGTTGATATCAGTGTCAAAGGAAAGAAATGTGACAATTATGGTTCAAATTCATTTTCCAGTTTTTAAAAGTGGAAAGTACATACCTTACTTAGATTAGTATTTATACTGTACATAACATCAACTTCTCAAATTTAAAGAGAAAAATCTTCCTAAAATATAAAAGAAATGTTTTGTGCTTATTTCACCCTCATGATGCTTAAGTATAGGAATTAAAGCAGAAATCTTTATCAAAGATCTATACATTTGAAAAAAATTCATGCAAATAGAATTATTGCCAATATAAATGAAGAATTTAGCTTATTTAAATCTTAAGTAAGACAAGAAATAATTTACTGTGATTATCTTCACAGTAATATTGATAACAGCTTTTTTATAACTGCTCTAAAATTTAGTACCAATATATTTACTTATCTCTTAAATATGCCTTTCTATTTGAACCATGATTTCTATCTTTTCTCAAGCTTCAAGTTTTTAACCTTTATAAGTGAATAAATTAAGGAAAAGCATGTCAGGTCTGTCCTCAAAACAGTTTCTTTCTGACTTAACAAAGTAACTCTGTCTCAATATTCAGAGAAAGGAATTTGAATATTTAAGATATTCTTGAACCTTCACTTTAATACTTTCTTGTAGTGATTATCCCAACCAAGATGTGAGTACAGTGGCGTACTGTATAAATCAAGACATTTAATAAGAATTTTCTCCCCATAATTCTCCTTTAAGGCATTGCTCAGCCATTAGTAAGTGGCCTCTGCTTCCAGTTAACTACAGAGTTCTTAAATGGCCATGAAGCTAGTACGTGGTCAACAAAATTTCCCAACACATTCTTGAGAATTTCCTCCTTCCCTCACTGGGACTTTAGTTTGTCAATAATATACTAAGTTTTCCGTAATTCAGTAATTTATTAGTGAAGACATCCTATTAATTATGAAAATATCTTATACTTGGGACTTATGTCAGTCAACATAGAATAATAAGTTCCAGTTTATAAAAAGGGAGTTTTTATAGGCATGCCTTACTTATTATAAAATTTGTCTTTTAGCTTTTGCAGCACTTTACAGAAGGCTTGATATGAATTTATATTTTCTTTTAATTTCCCCTTACTATCATGATTAAAGTAACCAAACCAATTTCAATGGCTAAGACTAACTTTTCTTTCTTTCTTTCTTTCTTTCTTTCTTTCTTTCTTTCTTTCTTTCTTTCTTTCTTTCTTTCTTTCTTTCTTTCTTTCTTTCTTTCTCTCTCTCTCTCTCTCTCTCTCTCTCTCTCTCTCTCTCTCTTTCTTTCTTTC